>APFE030613937.1:177027-199725 GCA_000404065.3 Pinus taeda
GAGAAGAAGATAAAGGTGCTGAGGACAGATAATGGTGGAGAGTTTTGCAGCAAGGAATTTGAAGAATTCTGTAAGAAGTGTGGTATAGCACGACAAAATACTACTCCATATACACCTCAAAAAAATGGAGTTGTAGAAAGAATGAATAAGACGTTAATGGAAAGGGCAAGAAGCATGCTCAGTGGTGCCAGGTTAGGATAGGAATTCTGGGCAGAGGCGGTGGATATTGCATGTTACCTGGTCAACAAGTCACCTTCATTAGTGTTGGAGGATAAGACTCCACAAGAGGTATGGACTGGTAAGAAATGGTCTCTTTCACATCTGAGGGTATTTGGATGTGATAAATATGTACATGTTCCAAAGGAGAAACAAACCAAGTTGGATAGTAAATCTGAAAAGTGCATCTTTATTGGGTATAAGGATGGCTTAAAGCATTATAAGCTTTGGAACCCAGTCATAAGGAAGGTTGTGTATAGCCGAGATGTGGTTTCCAGAGAGGTGAAATATGTTATTAAACATGAAGTCCAACCAAAGGAACCTGAGAAGATAGAGTTTGAGCTTAAGGAGGAGGAATCATACTCTACAACAGAGGAGGAATCAGAATATGAAGAGCCACAAACTCCGGGTGTGAGAAGATCAGTTCGAGAAAGGAGGCAGCCAGAAAGGTATAGTCCATCTGCTTTCTGTTCAAATTTTTCTTTATCTATTATTGATGATGATCCCAAAACTGTGAAGGAAGTAGTAGATTTAGAGGATGGCAAACTCTGGAAAGAGGCCATGGTTGATGAAATGGCATCTTTACACAAAAATGAGGCTTTGGATCTGGTGGAATTTCCAGCTGGAAGGAAACTCATTGGTAGCAAATGGGTGTTTAAGAAGAAGACAAATGCAAAAGGAAAGGTGGTGAAATACAAAGCTCGGTTGGTAGCAAAAGGTTGTTCCCAGGTGCTGGGAATTGATTTTGGTGATATTTTTTCTCCTATTACCAATGTAACTTCTATTAGATTACTTTTATCTGTTGCTACTGCTTTTGAATTTGAGGTAGAACAGATGGATGTGAAGACAACATTTCTTCATGGGGATCTGGAAGAGGAAATATACATGAAGCAACCTGAAGGCTTTGCAGTGAAGGGTAAGAAAGAATTGGTGTGCAAGATAAAGAAGTCTCTGTATGGGTTAAAACAGTCACCAAGGATGTGTTATAAGAAATTTGATACATTTATACGAGGACTTGGCTTCACCAGAAGTAAGGCAAATCATTATATGTATTTTAAATTAACTGGTGACTATGTTATTTATCTGATCTTGCATGTGGATGATATGTTGCTAGTTGGAAATGACAAAGAAATTATCCAGGATTTGAAGACCCAATTGTCCTCCAAATTTGACATGAAAGATATTGGTGCTACAAACTATATTTTGGGCATGGAAATTAAAAGAGATCAGGAAAAGAATAATCTCTGGTTAAACCAGAGGAAGTATGTTGAGACAATACTGCAGAGGTTTAATATGCAGGATAGTAAACCAGTGAAAGTTCCTATTCCTGTAGGTGTGAGGTTATCTACTAAATAGTGTCCCAAGACACAAGAAGAGGAAGAGGACATGTCCCATGTTCCATATGCAAGTGCAGACGGTAGCCTAATGCATGCAATGGTCTATACTAGACCATACATTGCACATGTAGTGAGAGTATTGAGCAGGTTTATGTCAAAACCAAGGAAGGAGCACTAGACAACAGTGAAGCGGGTTTTCAGGTATTTGCATGGCACTAGTGATTATGGTTTTTGCTACCAAGGAAGACTAGGATTGGACAGAATGTTGGATATTCATGGCTTTGTTGATGCAGAGTGGGCTAGAGATCTGGATCAGAGAAGATCTACAAGTGGGTATGTGTTTAACCTGTTTGGAGGTGCAGTCAGTTGGATGAGTAAGAAATAATCTATAGTGGCACTATCAACTACAGAGGTAGAATACATGGCAACCACTCATGCAAGCAATGAAGAAATTTGGTTGCAGAGATTGTGTTCAAGTATGGGGTTAGTACAGGGAGCTATAAGGATAGACTGTGATAGCCAAAGTGAAATTTTCATGGCAAAGAACCCTTCTTATCATTCAAAGACAAAGTAAATTGATGTTCAATATCACTTTGTGAGGGATATGATACAAGACAAAAAGGTGTTGTTGGTAAAGGTGGACACTTTGAGGAATACTGCAGATGCATTGACAAAATCTATGAGCTCTGAGAAGTTCTCTTGGTGTAGAGAAACAATGGGCGTTGCAGGGCTAGATAAATGACTAAGCTCTCCTGTGGCCCCCTGTGGAAAGAAAACAACAAGTGGGAGAATGTTGGGTTGTCTTATATTTTTGGACCCTATATTAGGTTGGGCAGACCTACCTATGGTTTTATGCATGGTTTTCACACATGGTTTTGGATGCGATGGTTTTCGGTCCATGGTATTGGATGCTTCGGCATGTATAAATATGTATTGTCACATTGAAAGGAACATAATGAAAAATCAATCTGGTAGTGTTGGTTTTGGGATCGAGGGGAATATCGCTGTGTATATGTGTTTTATGTATTATGCTCTTGCATTGTTTATTTTTTGTGTTTTAGAATTCATATGTAGGTAATTTTTTTACGAGGTTAAAACCTACACTTTGAACAATGTTTAGGTACAAATAAAAAGCAAATATAATCACATTGACATGGATTTATCATTAGTAAACAAGAAGTTTGTGTCCCTTGATCCACACACCCTTTCCCCGCACACACTTTCTCCCCTATTCCCCGCTCACTACCTAATGTATCCATGGTCACCACAAATGCATTAAAAAAAATTGTATAGTAATAGGTATAACATTGGGAAAGACCCCTGGAATCGAAGGAAAACTAAGAATTTGTGGCAAGTTATTATAAACTAATTCATTATGGTTGTGGAAAATTGAAACTTAAAAATACCTTTGTGTACAAGTGTAAAGAGGAAATTAGGTATACAAAAAGTTTTCATTGAAATTATGGAAATTTTTTGAAACTTAAAATGTCTTGGATGACTTAGGTATGCGAAAAGTATGCACCTCTAGGTAAAAATGACATTAAATAAATGTTCTCTTATGCATGATGATACCATCACCAAATAATAAATATCAATTATTAATTTCAATGTCAGAGGAGGAAAGACACAAAATTGACATACACAAAGAATAAGGGTTTTTGCTCTTCCATTGATCACATAAAACTTTATGATTACAATGAACCCGATGAGGGGTATTTATAATTTTTAACTGATGACTCCACTGATGCTAGCTTCAACATGCAACCAATTACTAAATTTAACCTTTCCCAAAATAAGGTTGACACTCACTTGAATCAAATTAACTCACATTCACACTAATTAACTCAAACTCTAAATTTGAACTACTATGCATGTGGAGTAATCAACTATCTTTAACACTCCCCCTTAATTACGACTGCTAAACTAAGACATGAATCATGACAACTCAAACATTCCTACTAGTCTAAGTCTCGGCTAGGCTTACAACACCTAAGTTTCCTTTATGAAAATCAAATACATCTTTTACTAATGGCTTAGTGAATATATTAGCCAATTGATCACTCGATTTACAAGGCGCCAAATAAACTTCTCCATTGCTCACAATTTCTCTAATAAAATGATATCTCATATCAATATGCTTGTTCTTTTGATGAAACACATTGTGCTTGGATAGTGCAATGGTTGAAGTGTTGTCACAATAGATTGTTGTTGATCTTTCTTGTTTATGTTGAAGTCCATCCAAAACTATTTGTAACCATACTTCTTGGCATGTTGTTGATGTCACTGCTACATATTCTTCTTCTGTTGATGAAAGTTTCACAATAAGATGCTTCTTAGATGCCCATGATATCACACCTGAATGAAGGTCAAACACATAACCATAACTATTTTTCCAAACTTCTTGCAAAATCACTCTCAATATATCCAATTAAATCCTTCTTTTTTGTACTTGCATAAAATATGCCACAATTTGTAGTTCCTTCTATGTATCTTAGAATCATTTTTTAAGCTTTCCAATGTGAGTCTTTTGGAGACTCCATACATCTAAAAATAAAACTAACTTGCATAATATCTAGCCTTGTAGTTGTGAAATACATAAGGTCACCAACCAATATTTTGAATAGAGTTGGATTGACATGTGATCCTTCACTATCCTTACTTAAATTTGTACATGTCACTATTGGTGTAGGAGTAAGTTTACAATTTTCAATCTTGAATCTTTTCAACAAATCTTTAAAATATTTATTTTAACAAATAAAGTTTCCTTTCTCTGATTGCTCAATTTCTATACCAAGAAAAAAATTCATAAGACCAAGATCTGTCATTTCAAAAAATTTCTTCATTATTGCTTCAAACTCATTTAATTCAATATTACCAGTATAAATCATATCATCCACATATAAGCAAACAATCAAAATTTGATGATGATCATTTACCTTTGTGTACAAGGTTGGTTCAATGCTACTTCTGCAAAATACATTCTTGATCATATAACTGTCAATTTTTCTATACTAGGTTCTCGGTGCTTATTTGATTCCATAAAGTTCTTTCTTCAATATGTAAACTTTATCGTCATGACCTTCAACTTCATAACGTGGAGGTTGCTGCACATAGATTTCTTCTTCTACAATGCCATTCAAGAAAGCTGACTTCACATCCATCTAATACGCTTTCCACTTATTTTGAGCTATTGTTGCCAAGACTTCTCTTACAATATCCAATTTGGCTACCAGAGCAAACATTTCTCCAAAGTCTATCCCTGGTTGCTGTGAGAACCCTTTTGCTACAAGCCATGCTTTAAATCTGTCAATATCTTCTTTTTCATTCAACTTTGTCTTGTGCACCCATTTCACATGAATTTAATTTTTATTTTTTGGTAAATCAACCAAATCCCAAATATCATTCCTCTCAAAAGATTCTATTTCTTCATCGACAGCTTGCACCCAATTTTCATCACTAATAGTTTCTTCAAACGATCAAGTTTGAAATTGCAACAATGCAAAATTTGAAATAACATCCAAATCATCATAAATATCTTGCATAATTCTCATTTTCCTCTTACCATTGCTTGATTCATTACTTGATTGATAGATGAGAGTATTCTGATCTGCTAATTTGCTTGAAGATCCATGTTGTTAAGAAAATATTGGAGTCCATGTTGTCGTGACTCTATTTGGTGCCTTCTCCTGTGATCCCTGCCACTCACTTTCTGCTACATCCTCTTCTTCCATGAGTGGTACTCTTGCATCAACTATTTTTTTTACACTCCCATTCCAAGACTCTTGTTCTTTGAAGACAACATCTCTGCTTATTATAGTATTCTTGGTGACAGGGTTATACAATTTATAAGCTTTTAATTACTCACTCTAACAAGTAAATATCATTTTTCACTTTTATCATCCAACTTGCTTCTTAGCTTTTTAAGTACATTTGCATATGCTACACATCCAAACACCCTGAAATAAGATACACTACAAGACATACTTGACCATGCTTCTTTTGGCACTCTGTTCATCACACTTTTTGTAGAAGATTTGTTTATCAAATAAATAATGCATGCAACTTCTTATGCCCAATAGTCATTTAACATTTTTTCCCTTTCAATATGCTTCCTGCCATGTTCATAATGGTTTTGTTCTTGCTCTCTGTTGTAGTGTGTATTTAGTTGTAAACTACAATCTGATCTCAATCTTTGAGTTGACAATCACTCTAGTTCTCTACTAGGGCTTTGAATTCTTTTAAGTTTGTAAAATTTTCATACTTTAGCTTCAAAAACTAAACCCACATCTTTCTGCTGAAATCATTAATGAATGTGAGGAAGTAACAACTTCCACCAATCGAATGTGTCTGCATACGTCCACACAAGTCTATATGAACCAACTCTAGTGGTTGCTTTACTATATATGCAACTCCTTTCGAAAAACTTTCACAGTGTTTTTTTCGCAACATACAACACTCAAAAGTACTAGAAGGTTCTTTGATGGGAGGTAATCCTCAAACCATCCATTTCTGCTGCAACAATCTTAAACTAGATATATTCAAATATCCAAATTGAAAGTTTCATAACCAATAATCATCGGAACATGCAACTGTAAATGAATTGACTTGATCTTTGTAATTCATGATCAGAGGAAAGAGCTTATTGCTTGGGGGTCTGTCATATATAACACAATATTGTCCATCAAAAATAACTTTGTATCCTTTCAAATTATGTTTGAGACCAGGGACATAATATACCTCTGAAATTGTCTTTGACTTCCCATGCTTGGTCAGAATGTTGACCACTCCTTTGTCATCTACATGCATAGTCTTGTTAGTGCCCAACTTTACCTTTGTCTTGATAGATTGATCCATATTTGCAACTAAATTCTTGTTTCCTATCATGCGGTTACTACAACCATTGTCTAATAGCCAAACATTACCAAAAGGTTCATGCATGGTATGGCAGGATAGGAACATGGAATTGTTATTTTCAGTAGTTACATTAGCTCTATGCTTTCCTTAATAGACTATCATTTTCCTACAATCATGTGCATAATGACCAAACTTATTACAATAATAACATCTCACCTTTGATTTGTAGACTCTTTGATTATTGTTGAAGTTGTTGTTGTTTCTTCCACTTTCTTATTCTTGCTTTTTGTTGCCATCTCTGTGTTAAAATTGGCAACTAGGGAAAAACTTCATGTGGGTCATCTTATTCATGGCTGATAGTATTCTTATTAGATTTCTCTCGTCGAGAGGTGTAGGATTTATATAAACATCATCTGATTCCGATAAGTATTCATGGAGATATGAATTTATTTTGATTATGGAATTATTATCAAGCCAACCTACAACTCATATAGGCTCAGAAGCCAAACCATTGCATCTGTTCAAACAACAACGTTGTGCATAAATATAGGAGGACTTTTTCTCATTTGGACTCACTCATCTCATCACATCTCTCTCTCTCCACTGTGCAGAAAAGAGTCTCTTCTCTACTGCGCAGAAAAGGGTCTCTCTGTCACACATGTGAAGCCGGAAGCTGCCGAAACTGAAGCTGCAACTGCAGAAGTAAAGATTGACCTGCGTGGACTAGAAGATCTCTTCATCTAAACTACGCTGTAGGTTCATCTGAACCTCCTTTAGAAGCCGCAACTTTGGGTGGTGGAATCATGTCGATTCGACGGTCGGTTTGTGAGATATCGTTTGCCCTAGTTTGATGATGAAGCCGCTAATGTTGATGTTGCTGATCTAGGGTCTGCTAAATTATTGAAGATAAAATAAGATTTGATCAAAGGGTTTCCCCACACATTGTGGGGTTTGTCCTTGGCTAGCCGCCACATCTTGTGGTCTCTTGTCTTGGCTTGTTTTTCTGTCGATTGTTTAATGTTCTATCTGCACTTTACTTTATGTACATGTGATTGCTAATTTGTGGAATATAATAAGAAAAAGAAGTAAATTGTTATAAGCATAGAACATACCATAACTTAACATGGTATCAGAGTTGAGGTGAAGACAAAGCCTGAGAAAGAGCTAGAGCAATCACTGAAGAGAAGATTGGCAAGGCTATCCTAAAAGAACTATGGGGTCCTCAACACTTTGCCAAAGGAAAGCTTCGTAAGAAAGATGACTATCATGGATGGAAGATGTCTATCAATCTAACCCTAGAAGATCCAGGAGTGCTAGATCATGTAAGAATGTTGAGCCTCCATCAAATGCATCCACTGTTGCATGGAACAAATGGAAAATCGAAGACGTCAAAATAGAAGATCAATCGGGACTCTATCGACAAGCAGTTGGTGGCCTACATCTCTGAACTGGACACCTCCAAGGAAATCTAAGATAGACTGGTGAGTTTATTTAAAGTTAATGATGCAAATCAAGTTTTGTTTCATAGAAATAAACTTAGGGAAATCAAGAAGGGTAAAGATGAGAGTATGAAAGCATACTTCTTAAGAATAACTGAGATCAAGAACGATATCCTATCTATTGGGGAGGCTATTACTGATAGGGAAATGGCACTCATGACTCTTGGAGGATTGCCATCTGAACGGTACGTGTTCAAGACTACTCTTCTGAACTATAATGTAATTCCTACTTTATAGGAATTAATGGCTAGATGCATTCAAGAAGAAACAAGGGAAGAAGAGCAAGAAATGCCCATGCCTAAAGGTCCTCCTCCTGCCTTTTCTTCTCATGCTAAGAAAAGAAATAATTCTGGGACTAAATCAAAAGGAAAGGCTAGACCTAAGGCTGGAAGAAAATGACGATGTTACATCTTCGATAAAGTAGGTCACTATGCAAGGGAGTGCCCTGATAGAAAGGACTCACACAGGGACGATGACCAAAATACCTTTGATGGCAATCAAAGAAATGACAAATTCAATAGCAAAGGTAAGAGGAGAGTTGGGAATCGAGGAAGAGGACAATCATTTAAGAAGGCTAGAAATTCCAGGATGTATTAAATACACCTGACCTCAAAAAGAACCTAGTGTCCATCTTGGGAATGGAAGACAAAGGCTACAAAGTAACATTCAGTGATGGCAAGGTATGTATATGGAAAAATAATGTTAAAGATGCATTTAATCTTGGGTTTAGTGTTGATTCATTATATCAGGTCGATGGAAGTCCACTAGGTGTCATGTCTTATGACACATCTCTTCAGTTCAAACTTTGGCATCGGAGGCTTGCCCCCCTTCATTATAAAGCTATACTTAGTGTAAGACAAATGGTGACAGGGATGCCTGAATTACGAGTAGAGAAAGAAGGTGTATGTCCAGGATGTGACAAAGGAAAGCTCAAAAGGGGACCATTCCCTTCAAGCCAAAGCAAGACTTTCGATATATTACAGTTGGTTCACTCAGGCATACCTGAGGTTGGCATTAAGAGGGGGACTACTACACCACATAATCCTGAGCAGAATGGTGTGGCGGGAAGGAAAAAATGCACGATTGTGGAAGCTGTCCGGGCCATGCTACATGTTCAAAGACTTCCAAAGTTTCTATGGGCTGAAACTACAAACACTGCCTTATATGTACAAAATCGATGCCCTCATGAAGCATTGGGTTCCAAGACTCAAGAAGAAATGTTCACTGCCGATCAAAGGGAAGTCGTGATTAGTCATGATGTCATCTTTGATGAAGATATGGCTTTCAACAAGGTGGACGATCTTCCAACTTTGAGGAGCTCTCAAGAAGCCAACACCATGGAACCAAAAGAAAAGGATGCTCATTCAATGCCTAATGTAGAAGAACCCATGGATCCGATTGATCCTCATCCACATGAGCCTTCCTCTTCTAGGAAGAGGCCTTCATGGCTTAGGGAGATACTTGATGATGCTGAAGGACATGCTGCACCTTGAGGAACCTTCCATAAAAGTAAGAAACCTAACAGGTATCAGGGATACCTAACCATCATGAGCACGATCATACAAAATGAGCCTTCATCATTCTCAGATGTCGTCACGCATTAAGTATGGAAGGATGATATGACCATAGAATATGAGTCTATTATGGAGAATGATGTCTAGGAAGTAGTTCCCAGATCCTGGACAAGACAATTGTTACTTCAAAATGGATTTACAAGATAAAGCATGCAGCAGATGGAAGTACAGAAAAGTATAAGGCTTGTTTTGTTGATTGTGGTTTATCCCAAAAGGAAGGTATAGACTATGATATTTGCACCTGTTGCTAGATATACGACCATCCACTTGATCATAGCCTTTGTGGCTTCACAAGGATGGAACCTACATCAGATGGATGTCAAGACTGCATTCTTGCACGGTTCAATCAAAGAAGAGGTCTATGTGGAGCAACCCGAAGGATTTGAGATTTATGATCAAAAATCTCATGTATGCAGGTTGAAGGAGGCTCTCTATGGGCTGAAGAAAGCACCCCAAGCATGGTATGAGAGGATCGATAGCTACTTGATGAAGCTAGGATTCACTAGGAGTGAAGCTAATCCTAACCTTTACTTTAAGGTTGAAGATGTCAAGCCTCTCATACTGGTGTTGTATGTGGATGACCTTTTTCTAATAGGTGCAGACCCTCTCATTCACAAATGTAAGAGGGAGTTGGCTTCTAAATTTGAAATGAAGGACCAAGGACTTGAAGTATGGCAGAAGCCAAGGGAAATTTTCCTATCTCAAGAAAAATATGTGGTAAAGATATTGGAAAGATTCAATATGATGGACTGCAAGCCTGTGACTACCTCGAGGATCTTAACTTTTAGAAGTTATATGGTAGTGATGTCAGACCAGATTTGGGAAATTCCTTTGAGTTTCATAAACTCATCTGCATTGATGTTCTTAGTGAACCTTCGTCTGAACATATGTTTTGCAGTTAGCATTGTGAGATCATATTTGGTTGAGCCTCACTAGATTGATGCCAAGAATCTTTTAAGATATCTTCGTGGCACAATTACTAATGGATTGAGATACACTTCCAGAAATATGAAACTGCATGATCATTCGAATGCTGATTAGGTAGGTAGTGTGGAGGATCACTGGAGCACTTTTTAGTGTTGTTTCTCTTTCGATTCTACTTCGATATAATGGATGAGCAGGAAACAAAAGTTGGTTGCCATAAGCACCACCGAGACCAGATACATATCTATGGGTATGATCTCGTATGAAGCTGCCTGGTTGGGGAAGCTCTTCAGTGAGCTGTTGGAACACATACGACTGTGATTCTCTATAACAACCAGAGGTGGGATTCAATTATTGAGGAATCCCGTATTCGTTGATTGCTCTAGCAGATAAACATCATTTGGGATATGTTAAGTCGATGAGCAAGGAAGCTCCATTGCATTAAGATGATGTACAGGTCAATACACCTTGTCAAAGCCCCGAGGAAAGGTCTAATCTGTGATTTTCCCAAACGACTTGGAGTCATCAAGAAACCCTTGAACAAGGGTCCTACATGTTGCATACATTGAGCTCTGGGAGCTTTGAGGGCTTGTGGTTCTTACTGGAGCAACATACGACCACAGGGTGACTCACCCTCCCCTGGTGGTGCGCACTAGAACAAGATGATTTGTTCTCTTGTGGGACAAGATGATTCACTCTCTTGTGGGACAAGATGATTCGCTCTCTTATGGAATAGGATGATTCGCTCTCCTGTGTAGCAGGATGATTAGTTCTCTTATGAGGCTTGGATTGATGTGTTCTCCATAGCGATTGTAGCAAGATTGATGTGTTCTCCTGTGAGGCCTGGATTGATGTGTTCTCCATAGCGATTGTAGTAGGATTAATGTGTTCTCCTGTGAGGCTTGGATTGATGTGTTCTCCATGGTAGCTTGGATTGATGTGTTCTCCATGGAAATTGTAGCAGGATTGATGTGTTCTCCTGTGAGGACATGATTGATTAGTTCTCATGTCGAGGCATCCTACCCATGCATTCTGGGACTCATGGGAAGTACCTCTCATCTGATCAATGAGAAGGGAAATGAGGTTAGGGACCATAGTAGTACTAATGGATGCATCATTGTATCTACTGTACTCCCTACGTTAGGATGACCTTCATTGATCTGGGATCAATGATACTGGTCTGGGACTAGTGGTAGGAGTTGTACCATACTATGACGCTGACTTCGGGTCGGTTGACACTGGTCTGGGACCAGTGGTACATACTCTGAGACTGACTTCATGTCAGTGCAGTGCTGGTCTGGGACTAGTGAGAGTGGTACATAATATGACGCTGACTTCAGGTTAGTTGAGACTGGTCCGAGACCAGTGGTACACTCTCTGAGACTGCGATACTGGTTTGGAACTAGTGGTAGGAGTAGTACCTACTATGAAGCTGACTTCGGGTCAGTTGAGACTGGTCTGGGACTAGTGGTACGCACTCCAAGACTGACCTTGAGTCAGTGGAGGATGATATTGGTCTGAGACCAGTGGAGTTGTACTCACTATGACGCTGACTTCGAGTTGGTTGAGACTGGTCTGGGACCAGTGGTACATACTCTGAGACTGACTTTGAGTCAATATGATACATCCTTGATCATTTCTTCTTCTTCATAATTCGGACAAAAGCAGAGCAGAATAGAACAATGCAAGAGCATAGTAGAACAGAGCAAAACAATATAGATCAGTACAGGGCAGAACAAGACAAAGCAGAACAGGAAGAATAGAGTAGATTAGGGCAAGGGCCAAGCTGTATAGGGCAGTGCATTTGATGGATGAATAGCAATGACCGATAGATAGATTGCAGATGAAGTTCTCCCTAGTTGAGAGGGAGTGTTAAAATTGGCAACCAAGACAAAACTTCATGTGGATCATCTTATTCATGGCTGAAAATATTTTTATTATATTCCCCTCATCGAGAGGTGTAGGATTGATATAAATATCATCCGATTCCGATGAGTATTCATGGAGATATGAATTTATTTTGATTATGGAATTATTATCAAGCCGACCTATAACTCATGTAGGCTCAGAAGCCCAACAGTCGCATCTATTCAAACACCAATGTTGTGTATAAATACAAGAGGAATTTTCCTCATTTGGACTCACTCATTTCATCACATCTCTCTCTCTCTACTACGCAGAAAAGAGTCTCTTCTCTACTGCGCAGAAAAGGGTCTCTCTCTCACACATGTGAAGCCGGAAGCTGCCGAAACTAAAGCTGCAATTGCAGAAGTAAAGATTGACTTGTGTGGACTAGAAGATCTCCTCATCTGAATTGTGTTGTAGGTTCAACTGAACCTCCTCTGAAAGCTACAATTTTTGGTGGTGGAATCAAGTCAATCTGACAGACGGTTTGCAAGATATTGACTACCCTAGTTTGAAGTCAAAAGCTGCTGAAACTGAAGTTGCAATTGCAGAAGTAAATATTGACCTATGTGGAGTAGAAGATCTCTTCATCTGAACTGTGTTGTAGGTTCATTTGAATCTCCTCTGGAAGCCGCAACTTTTGATGGTGGAATCATGCCAATCTGATGGTCGGTTTGTGAGATATCGTCTGCCCTAGTTTGATGATGAAGTCACTAATGTTGATGCTGCTGATCTAGGGTTTGCTGCGGTTGATATAAATCAGATTTATTGTACTATTTCTCTCTGCTGAATTATTGAAGATAAAAGAATATTTGATCAAAGGGTTTCCCCACACATTGTGGGGTTTTTCCCTGGCTAGCCGCCACGTCTTGTGTCTCTTGTCTTGGCTTGTTTTCTGTCAATCATTTAATGTTCTATCTGCACTTTACTTTATGTACATGTGATTGCTAATCTGTGGAATATAATAAGAAAAATAAGTAAACTGTTAAAGCATAGAACATACCATAACTTAACACTCTGACCATCATTTCTTCCTCCTAGTCCTCTGCCTCTCGATCTACCTCTGCCTCGACCTCTGTCTCTTGAGATAGAAACCTAAATTTTAAAAGATATTTCTAAGGAGGAATCCTTATTTATATCTATCCTTGCTTCATGGGATAGAAGTGATGCCATCGATTCATCAACTGTCATTGTTGTCAAATCCTTGGCTTCTTCTATAACTGCTACTACATCATTAAACTTGGTAGAGAAAGATCTGAGGACCTTCTCAACCACTGTTTGATCTTTAATGTCATCACCATAAATATTTAAATGGTTTACAATAGTCAACACCTGACTCATGAATGAATCAATATCCTTTGTTTCTTTCATCTGAAAAGTTTCAAAATATTTCCTAGTATTCTACAACTTAACAATATTGACTTTGTCTATACCTTTATAGCTCATCTCCAAAGTCTCCCAAAGATGGTCATGATCTTCTGGAACACTCTTTGGTCCACACCTTGTTGGATAAGTTGCAATGCTTGTGCATTATTCTTTTTGTCTTTTCTCAATTGCTCCCTCTCTGGATATGTGAGGGCTCATTCAACTTTTTCATTCTCAGATTCTAGAAATCTAACCCTAACGAACTCCCAAACATCATGAACTTTTAATGCAGTCTCCATCTTAATGGCCCACATATCATAGTTCTTCCTTCTAAATAATGAAAAATACATCATGAATTTTTAACGCAGTCTCCATCTTAATGGCCCACATATCATAGTTCTTCCTTCTAAATAGTGAAAATTACGACTCGGAACTTGATAAAGCCATATTTAAAAAATCTTCTCTTTAAATAATAATAAAACTCCCTTTCTAAAACGTTTTTTTTACATTTTAAAAACACCTTCATTTAAAAAATCTTTAATAAAACTTTTTATTTTGAATGATCTTTCAAAAACCTTATAAACCTTTTATTCCCTTTTTCATATAATAAAAATTGTTTTTCAAAGAAGGTTGTCACATATTAACAACTTTCATCTAAGTCCAATAAAAAGATAACTCGAATTCTCTTTCAGAAAAGGTTGTCACATATTAACAACTTTCATATAACTCCAGTAAAAAAACTGATGTGACCTATTAAAACTTTGGCTTGAAGCTTTTAAACCTTTGAATTCATACATGACCTTTTTAATGAAGGGTGACTGTCGCAGCTTTCGACAGTCTTCAAATGGAAGTGTTTGTGAAGCGTTTAGTGCGAAAGTGCAGGAGTGTGGAGAACTGTGAGAAAGAACCTCTGCACCTCCACACTAATTATTTGAAACATAACACAAATGAGTTGTTTCTGCGTTAGGCATTTGTTCTTGTTTGTTAGTCATTTTCCATAGTTGCCTTACTTTATCCTGATGCGTAGACTAGGGCTGCACAACTGTTTCCTCATGTTTGCGACGTTGAATAGCTCGAGTCAGTTCCTCTGATAAAGGTTGGATTCTGGTGGTTAAACTTATGAAAAGACTCAATTAGTCTCAGTCCAATAAGATCATCTTGCTCGGATTATCAAATCCAGTGACTAATTCACTACTTCCAATTACGTGCACATAATTTCTAAGAATGGAGTAGCACCCCCCAAGTGCATGCAATGGATTGGGGCAGCATCGTCTAATATCCACATTTGGTTTCTGAACTTGCTTATGCAACATTATTAAGTAGTCTCGATAGATTAGTTAGTAGAAAGAGCTATCCGATAATTCAAAAGAGTCAAGGGATCTCTACTTGAATGGTTCATGAGGCACAATACTTGCTAAGGTTTTGCAAATGGGGTAGCAAGCTAAGTGGGCTTGATTGTGGGAAAAACTCCACAGTTAAGCGCGCTTGAGCCAGAGGAGTTCTGGGATGGGTGACCTCCTGGGAAGTCCTGGTTACCGGGTGCAAGCCCCGGAAGTGATGATTGATGCTATGTGATTCGTTCTCCACATTTCACTAGTTTCAATCCCACTTCTTCACCCCTGGTGAGCATCACCCGATGCAATGAGTGCTAAGTGAACTATTCAAAAATCATGAGAAATTAGTCAGTTACGACTACCTCTCATGGAAATGGTCATACGTGAATGACTTACTTAACGCAGTTGAATCCCAAAATGATATCTAATATAGCTATCCGATAAACAAATAGGGAAAACACGTCTCCGGATTATTTCCAGCCTTGCATATTAATTAGAGTATTGTCTAGCTAATTATCTCCCTCCCACCTAATATTACATTAATCTGTATTACGGTGGTAGTATGCAATATATGACTACTCATAACCATGGCTAGGGCGTCTGCGTCCAACCGATCAACTACGCGGTGCAATTACAAAACTTCTGCAATGGAGATAACAACAATAACAGAGAAAAATACCCAGTGTGAAGTAATTGTGCCAAACACGTATGTGTTAGAGAACTTTTACTCCACACACATGACAGCTTTCATATCTAACAAAAATTGAAAAGAATTGTGGAGTAGAAATGGCTCTTCTTGGTATTACGAATGAGTTAAATAAGATTATATTGGATACATCAATAATAAATAACTCAACTCAATTGGACTAACTAAAACCTAACCAGACACCTGGAGTTCTTGGAGTAACAACGATGACACCTAGTAGATGGTTGGAATTAGATTCTCCAACACTCCCCCTTAATTATAACCACATAAAAAATTCATTTAAAATGTCTAGTGGTCTATGTCTTAGCAATACTCGCAATTTAAAAAAGAATACAATTTCTTTTCTTCTAGATTCTATAGCCTCTCTAAAGTGTTTCAACGTTTTCTTTTTGTTGTATCATTCAAATATTAATTTCTTCATTTGGTGGTGCAGGTCTTCCATCGTTCCAAGTTGTTTAAGCATGTCTTGGATTTCTTCAAAAAACGGCTTGTATGTGGATTGTTGCCACATATTATCTTCTGTAGTGTGCTTTTCATCATCAATTTGTTGCAACATAAAATGAGAACAAAATTTTATCTCTTCAAAACTCCAATACCTAAAAATTTCATTGATGTGTCCATCATGCATGTTGTCTTCAACATTCATTTCTACAGTTTCTATGCAAACTTTATCAAGGCATGGTGTTGCAAGCCATGTTTCAAGTAAATTTAGCTCTTCTTCATAATCGTTATATTTACTTACACATTGGAAACCAATGGTAAAGGTAAAAACATCTACAAAACCACATTGTGTCTATTCCTTCTGCTTTGTGATGAAAACTTTCTCATGTTGCTCTTCTTTCTTTGCCACTGCCTCTATCTCTATCTTTATCTTCTCTTTTTGGGCTTCCTTTTTTGCCATTGTTTCTTCAGTTGTTTCAAAGAGTTATTCTTCCAGTTTTGTGCAGATTCAAATAGAATTGTCTCACTAAATAACATCATGTCAATATCATGTTTTTGTTGAATCTTTTGCAACAATTCTTTATCAAATTTTACATCAACAATATTAATTGTTGGATTCACCATAGCATTGATTATTCCAATAGTACTTCACTATTGTCAGCAAGCTCTCTTGTTGGATTCACCAAATTGTCATCAACAAGCTTTGTTGCTAGAATGCACAGGGGATTCACTCATTGAACCTCTAACATAGCATGTGCGTTTGTGGCATACTAAACAATACCCTTAATTTGACTACATATTGGAAAATACCTCTAAAAATCACATTATTTAACTGCCTACCAATATAAATCCAATACATCTTCCCAATTTATAAAACCCCTATTTTCACTAAATATTGTATTTATCCTTTTTTTTATTCACAATTTTTATACCCTTTTATTTTTATGTCCCTGATACAGTGACATGGTGCCTCTCTTATGACCCCACATGCATTCTACAATGCATCTTTCTTCTTTTGATATACATTGTAAATGCATACTAGTTGCACCTTTCTTTTTTTGATAGACATTGTAAATGCATATTAGTTCTCCCACAATGCAATTACTTAACCCACACTCAAGCACATCTCACTATGATTTGTGGCATTTAATGGTATAAGGCACACAAAATTCGTTTTGATACCAATTTGAGAGGAAAAATCCTTATTGACCATGAAATTTTAACACCTATAGGAAAATTCCTTCACTAATCCACCATATCATAAATCAACTCACTCAATTCTAGGATTGAGCATAGCAAATTCCAATCATTGGATAAGGTGGTAGTCAAGGCAAAGTCTTTATTGACATTAGATTTCCAAGACCTGAATTAACCTATCAACGACTAATATCTACTACAGATACAATCCCCTAGAGCTACAAAGGGTCATAAGCAGGACTATAGAGAGCTTACTCTCAATTGCATTCTAAACTTGTTTATTTTCTTCCCCAAGAGCTACAAAGGATCATGAGCAAGGCTAAAGAGAGCTTAATCTCAATTCCATACTAAGCTTGTTTATTTGCTTCAGATCCAGGGGCATAAGAGCATTGGAAGTAGACTACCACAATGCAAATTCATTTCCAGGTCTGGGTGATGCCCAATTTTGACCAAAAGAAAAGCCTCCAAAACCGTCATAAAATAGTCTCTATTAGATACTCTGACGAGGAGAAAGAGGTCTAGTGTGACTCTTATTCCATTTTGAGTGAGAAGTTCCATGATATGATGGCCTATTTAGCTATGTAAGTACATACGTAGCCAACCTGTAGCAAGACCAAAGAAATACTCACAAGCCCTCAAGCTTGTGTACAAATTTGTCATTTCATCCATGAAGTTCTTGGTGCTAACACCCATTACATAATCATTGTAATGGGATGCTCTTCCTTGTTGTAATGGGATGCTCTCCCTTAGCTTAAGGATACATACATAATTATTCTTGCAAGCCTTGGATGAGGACACATCCAATCTTCCATGACCAACCCGCACTCCAACTCATGGGCCATCAACTACAGTTTTCTAGGCTGCATGTGTGTGCATTTTATCAGAGAAAAAAACCTATATATAAATGAGAGGTGAACATACATGTTGTCCCAAAAAGGATTGGACTTGGATTTTCATCCCAATTTGAGTACATACATAACTACACACATATATATACTACCAATCTTAATTAGGCATGCTGATTTAATATTTTCAAGCTAACCCTAATATGGCCTATGGATGTCAGTTTCAGATTTCCAAGGTCTATTTTACCGAAGATAATTCATAATAATAATTCCTCATCTAAGCAAGTATAAACATTGAGCAATTGGCCCATAGGCATATAAATGGTCATATATAAATTTTTCACTCCAAGACTCCATAATAGAACAAAAACCTTCAAGATTCTAGTTAGATAGGGTATGAGGATTCATATGGTAGAGATCAAAGATTTCACTATTCCATCCAATCCACAATACATTTCCATAGCTATTTTTCCCAGATCTATGCTTAACTCAAGAATGAAGTTGGAGGAAGATTGATCGAATTCTTGGGTGAGCTTAAGGAGTACTGTAACACTCCCGCAATGCTCAAGAGTCAGGGTTGACCCCTAGACCAAACTTACAGGAACATGAGTGTATTGGTGAACATTTTAGATTTCATTTTCAGATGTTCTATGAAGACTAATTATTTAGCCTTGTTATAAAACTAAGGATTCGACCTATGAAGCTTGTCATAAAGGTTGGGTCTCTGAGCTCAAAGTGGCATCATCAACAACATCTCCCATCAACCAATACACTCAACCATGACACTAAAATCAATACTATAGAGTCATACCCAAGAGTTAACATTCATTCAGCGAACAAATATCAAGCAATTACAACTAATGTTCCACCTAGTTTCCAAGATAGGGGGACGTGGGAATGGGGATACACACAGGGGGAACATGTGGGAGCACCCCCAAATTTTAGGAAAATTCAAAGGGATAGGGGGATGTCAGGATAGGTGTGTGTGTGTTATAAACATGATTCAAATTTAAATTCAATAATGAAATATATTGATTCACACATCATAAACGATTCAATAGTAGATATTAAAGTCTAAATACTATATTAGTAAATTGAAATTACTCAAACTCAGAATTAGTAAAAGGTGATGCGTCAATGACTTGGTCTATGTCATTAGTATACAAAATCAAGACTCAAAAGTTAAAACTGAAAATTATCAATGGACAATGAACCAATGTTATCAGAATTGGACCAGTCATCGAACCAGTTGGCCCCAAAATTGATAATCAGAGAAAAACCAAACCAAAAGGCCAGTGAACTAAAAAATACATAAATTTTCATTTAAAAAAAATGTAAATATTCATGTACATCAATATGAATCTAAACTGTTATACACAAATATGAAAAGTTTCTCATATATATAACAAGTAAAGGTTCATATAACCAAAATAACGCTAACTGCAATCCATCTTTGAACTAGAAATGAATCAACAGAGAGGTTTTTAGATGGCCTCTATAGTCCAAAATAAACCATGTTATAACAAACACCTGCATATCAACATGCTAGAATAAATTGAATCTCTGAAACAACTCCATAGACCTAGAGCCAAGTCAGTGTGTTAAGCACTGGTCAGAAAAAGCTTTGTAAAAGCACTACAGAAAACCTATGACTATTGTGAAAAACCTAATACCACTGTTAAGACACATTACAAAGCCTGGTGTCTTAGAATATTCATCTGTTATAGTTGAAAAGTACATATCATACAATTAAGAATCTACCATGCCCTCCTAAATTGAATCCAACTTTTTCTTATCAATGTGCACTTTGGTAGAAGCTAGATCCTTCTTCTTGTGAAATGTTGGTGCACCAACTCCTATAGCTTTTGTTGAAGTGACATTTATGCTTGGATCTTGAATATTATTCTCATATTTGTTTGGAATGGTAGAAGTGGGGTAGGAGAGGTCACTAGGGTATTTCTCGGGCTTTCATTTAAAGCAATAGACTCTGCAATTGCCACTTTACTCTTCAATTTGGGCTTCAAAGCATAAATTCTTATATAGAGCATGCAAAATAAACCGATATAAATATATTTTGTTTATAATAGAAGCACATTATATCTCTTGTAACATAATCACATCATACCCATAAATAAGATAAATTGATAAGTGGTTGAACACATACAAGAAAAATGTGTTATAGTCCAAGGGTTAGATTCCAATCCCTCTTCAGAGTATTGACACATATCCCTCCATTGCTTGCAATATTAGGGTGGAAGATTTTTGTGAAAAAATACCTTGCAGTCACACATCCAATACAAGTTAAAAAAATGTAAGATTTAGTATTCTTTACATCATAAACAATGTTTTGATATCAAGAAAAGTCAAAGAAACTAATAATTCACTTATGATATGATGGAAAGAATGAATTTCCTTGTGGTATCGAATATGGACAACCACAACTGGCCTTTGAGATTTGTCTGACTCAGCTATACTTAACAGGAAGCCTAAACATAGTAACTCTTGACTATTGCTAATAGCAAAATTTTCATCTTATACCAAATGGTATATTGCGTGACTCCGTGAGGTGTTATTGTGTGACAATATTACAATGGATTGTAAGAAAATTTACGTGACTGCTATAGGGATTAAATCTCTTTGACGGAAGACACACCAATATACTTATAGATGGTAAGCAAGAAAATTTGTGTGATTCTGCTACACCTAGTAGGAAGCTTAAGCATAGTAACTTGGCTATACTTGAGAAAAAAAAAAACACTCTATACCAAACAGTGTGATAATATATTTCATGACTCAATACCAAACAATGTGATAATATATTTCAGGACTCCATTGAGCAATTATTTCATGACTTAGCTGTTCACAATTCAGATAAAATTTGGCCATAAATTAGAAATCCCAACACTGTTTTGTTATCTGTCTCACATTCCACATCACACATCCAATATATGTTAAAAAATGCAGGGTACAAGAGAAATGTGTAGGGTTAGCATGAATACTCATCCTGGATGGATATGACTGACACATAAGGAAAGGAGATAAGTAGAAGAATATATGCCATTGAGAAAAAAACAATTTATATGGCAGAATAAACTATTAACAATTGCATTCTATAGTTCATGTCACATATAAGTGATGGTGGAAGCACAAAAACATCAGGGAAAATATCTTGCGGTAAGCACAAAAATATCACTTGTTGAAAATCACCTTAAAAAGGAGGTCTGATATCTGACTCAAGGTGGGCATTACACTGTCTTCTCTAGTGCACTCTTCAACTAATGCTAAAACATCTGTTTGCATTTCCTTTTTCACCAAAAAGATTTGATACACCACTTCCTCCATTTGTTTTGAAATGATAAATGTGCATAATTCTTTGTGGATTCAACAATGATAAACTCACCTCC
Organism: Pinus taeda; assembly: GCA_000404065.3. Classification (NCBI taxonomy): domain Eukaryota; kingdom Viridiplantae; phylum Streptophyta; class Pinopsida; order Pinales; family Pinaceae; genus Pinus; species Pinus taeda. The sequence goes on from APFE030613937.1 coordinate 198,629, forward strand.
AAGAAAATACTTATCTAAAGAAGCCTACCAAGAACATATGTCTATCAATACAAAGTTCAAACCAAAAATAAACCCTGCAAAATAAACCCATATAAATATATTTTGTTTATAACATAAACACACCGTACCTCTTGTAACATAATCACATTGTACCCATAAATAAGATAAATTGATAAGTGGCTGATCACATACAAGAAGAATGAATATTATTCTGATATTTGTTTCGCATGGTAGAAGTGGGGTAGGAGAGGTCACAAGGGTATTTCTTGGGCCTTCATTTAAACCAATAGACTCTGAAATTGCCACTTTACTCTTCAATTTGGGCTTCAAAGCATGAATTCTTGTATGGAGCTTGCAAAATAAACCCATATAAATATATTTTGTTGATAACATAAGCACGTCATACCTCTTGTAACATAATACATCGTACCCTTAAATAAGTTAAATTGATAAGTGGTTGAACACATACAAGTAGAATGTGTCACAGTCGAAGGGTTAGATTCCAATCCTTCTTCAGAGTATTGACACATATCTCTCCATTGCTTGCAATATTAGGGTGGAAGAATTTTATGACAAAATATCCTACAGTCACACATACAAAACATTTGTAGAATTGAGGCTTCTGTGATCCAACATAGTTATAAGAAGAGCTTCGGCGTAAATCACATGAAATAGACTTTTGTCGACGCGTTTCGAACCAACTAGTGTGGTTCATCGTCAGGACAAGTTGAAGAAACAGATCAGGCCTAGCATGTTTAATATAGACAGAGCAGAGACTCCAACGGCTACCTAATGGCTATTTTTGACTTCAGGACCTAGGCCAAAGTTATATTCATAAATTTAATCTTATAATATATTATTCTCTTTCTAGAAATAAGAGAAGTTAGGTACAATTCATAACTGAGCAAATGGTATCCAAAGTAATTAATTTATTAAAATAATACTAATGGTTATTTTAAGGATTATTATTAATTACTGTTTGAATGATTTCTCATTTATTAATTTCTTGATTAAATATATATATGAGTTATTTATTAAAGGTGTTTTAATATGTTTATAAAATTATTAAATCTAATCTGAATATTAATTCCCATTTC
>APFE030613939.1:0-10353 GCA_000404065.3 Pinus taeda
CTGTTCTAACCCTCTGCAACCCAATGGACTGCCCGCGCTCACGACTGTGCACCCACCTCGCAGCAATCCCGGACGCTTTCACCCACCTCGCAGGAAATCCGGGCGTGAGGTAAATAAAACAGGATTCAAACTCTCGTTTCTGATTCAAACTCATGTACAGATGCGCAGACCTTTGATAGAACAGAGGATTTTTCTTTCCCAATTGCATTGCCATCACCCAATAATTGATCACGCGTGCATTCACATCTCTTTACGATTCATTCTTCTGTCGTCAGAAGACAAAGTGCTCCACATGTGTTCAGGCAATTCCAGGCGTATATTGTCAGCCTATATTGGCCCATTGCGATGATGGGGAATATTTATATATTTTGTGTATATATCCCATTGAACAAAACCCATTGATCGGGACATTGCTGGTCCTGAAAATTTTAAATGTTCACAGGCATAATCATATTTAAGGTGTGAGTCTTAATAAAATAGGGAAATTTGAATCTCAACCTTGCTATAAAAACTAGCCTGATAAGAGTTCGCATAAAACCTTTGCACCCTGGCATTTTTTTACTTAAACTGGATTGAAGCTCCCACCTAGTACACAAACAAAAATAAAGGGCAGTGAGTTGAAGCTGCCACAGCGTATAAGCAATAGCACTGAAAATGAATAAAAATTAAGGCACAACCTTCTATTAGTGCCCTACCCAAGTGACCATCCTTGCCTGAGTCTAGCCGCGTGGAAAGTTTTTTGAAGCCTCTATCCACCAATTTGTGCACCCTGTTACAACTCGCCAATATAGGTCTAAATCTGCATTTACTCAACCCACTGGGCTTCTTGCATCAATTCAGACAGGTTTGTATGTTATGTTCTACAGAAAATCACATGAGAAAATGCAACCCAAAGACCCTTTTGTATTCTTGTAAATTTCTAGTAACTAAAGTTGGACAATATATATTTCTTCAGTTAAGCAAAACAACAAATGAAGAAAATAAGTCCTTTTGGTCTATATCCTAGGTGCAGACATATATGTATATATGCATTTAACATGCTCTGTACATACCAATGACATGAATGTATGTATGCATTTAACTTATTATATGCACAGTAAAGATATGTATGTATATATGCCTTTAACTAGTTCTATGCACATTAAATCAGTAAAAAATCAAAATACCACTTTATGACCTTTCAGAAGAATGCAGACAGAACCTAAATTCATTTCTTCATCAGATAAAAAGACAAAGCAAAATCTAATTGATGCTTCCAAAATGATCAAACATTTTGGCAATAATTTTCTCTTTTTTAGAAGCTTTCTGGAGAAATTCACCAGTTCCTTCGTTCACAAAACAGAGTCATACTGAAACTAGGAACATGATGAATTGGAACATTCCTACTCTCTACTGGGGCTACTAATACGTTAGTGTCTTCCTCGGGAAGGAAAGCCAGCCTTCAAGGTAAGGATTAGTGAAAAGCAAATGCATGGAAAAAAAAATATGATCTTCTCAATTGAGTTATGCTTTCCAGACCTTGGCAAACTTCTTTCCTTTCAGCCCTGAAATCCATCTGATCACACCTTCTATAATCTGTTTAGAAATATGGGTACAAGGATTAGAGGGGAGAAATGAAAATATACCTGGAAGCTGCCATGGATCATATTTGTAGAGATCATCTATTATAGGAACAGGGATTTTCTTTGCAACAGATATTGCATGTTATTATGTTTCTTTCAGCAATGTATTGAATATACCAAGATGAAGCATTTGAAAGTCTATAATACTGTTTTGTGCATGGGTAGGAAATATTGAAGGGTCTTGAGTGTAAATTTACACAGTACAAAAAATTGCATTTCAAGTGGTGTTCAATATTTATAGCATGAATTGTTGCTCATATGTTTAGTCAATATTCGTGTTCCCTCATTTCTATAGGGATTTGAAGAATGAAGAAGTGGGACTTGATCAATGAGTTGGAGGTTGAGGACCCAGAAGGAATGATAGAGTTTTCAGCGGAAGATTTGACATGGATAGAAGTAGCAGGAGACCAAGTCGCGATTATTCCATATTGTCGACTTGAGGATTTTATAAGTGGAGAGCAAATGAGGGAAAGTGCACCTACTCGATTTGTTGCTAAAACTCGACGAATTAAAGATGTGAAGGATATCAAGAGGACAAATTCTTCAACATATCTAGAATATGTTGTGTGAGTCTCTCTCTCTCTCTCTCTCTCTCTATCTATCTATCTATCTATATATATATAATTTTGATTTTAAGTTCATTATGTCGAACATGCATAAATATTTTATTTAATTTTTGGTAAATTCTTGATCACAGATATTGGTGTGCCTATGGTCCAAATCATGTACAATCCAGCAATGTAGCTGAACTTGGATCTACAACTAAAAAACGTCTTCCACGTCACAGCATCAAGGTTGGTTGTCAGTGTCACTTTATTATGCGACGACTTGCTCTTAGACCAAATGATGTTGTTCTAATATATACAGCATGCAGACATATTGATGACAAAAATGTGGTTTGTCATGGAAATGAGGCAAATGGCATGCCACAGAAATTCAATTTTGCGCCGCATTTAACAGAGCATATACGAACTATTGTTGAAGATTTGGTTCGTGATGGTTTTAATGCTACGATGATCTGGGAAAAATTTATCTTTGATTTAAGGTATGGATCTGGTGAGTTGTTCACAGGGGCACCTCGAGATTCTTTCATGACAAGAAAAGATTTGTCAAACATGTACAATAATATCAAGAGGCTGGAGTATGTGAAGCATGAAAGTGATCCAATGAGTGTGGATTGTTGGGTTAGTGAGTGCCCAGAGAGCTTTTTCTTCTACCAACAACAAGATGTTGTTAAAAACATCCCTTTCATTATAGGCATACAAACTAAGTGGATGCTTTCAATGATGGTGAAATACTCACACAACATGTTATCAATGGACTCCACTTTTAGCACTAACAAATATGGGGTAAACATATTTACCAAAACTTCATTTATTCAACTTTATTTCAATGTCGTCCTCTTATATGCTTATAATCTTGTTTTCTTATTGTAATGCAGTATCAACTGTACACCATAATGGCTTTTGATGATCATCACAATGGGATTCCAGTAGCATGGGTCATATCATCACGAAATGGTACTCTTGATATTTGTAAATGGATGTCACAATTATTTGCAAATGGGAAAAAGGAAAACCTAGATTGGCATGTCCGAGCTGTGATCACAGATGATGCAGCAGCAAAAATCGAGGCATTAAGGTGAACCAGTTTTTTCTTTTTAGAAGATATAAAAAGCAATCATGTTCAAGGATATTCTCTTATAATGTTATATTATTTCAGGACTTGCACAAATTGTACACTATTATTGTGTGTATGGCATGTCCGTAGAGCGTGGTTGAAAAATGTCGGAACTAAAGTCAGGGGAAAGGAAAATAAAGTCCGTATCTTCCGTGCTCTAGGATTAATCATGCATTCGTGTAAAGATGATGCATCTGTGCAACATGAAATTCAAAGTTTCTTTGATGAATTCAAAGAAGAAACTGTGTTTTTGGATTATTTTGCAACCAACTGGTTGAACAACAACAAATTATGTAAGTTTCTTAAAGTTGCATTTTATCAGTTTATTTTGTAATTGACCATTTTCTATTGTTTCTTCACATTTAATATATGTTTTTATTCCAGATATGTGGGCAAAAGCACATAGGGACTTCCCACATTCCAACCAGGATACTAATAATGCTATCGAATCTTATCACTGGTATCTAAAGCAAAGGTACCTTTGTGAGAAGAACAATGCGTCCCATAGAAGGGTGGATTGGCTGTTGCACCTGTTATTAAAAAAGGTTGAGTTGTATTACATTCACATGCAACGTCTAAAAAAAGCTGGTTTTGTCCGAGCTTCAAAAACTGAGCAAAAAATAAATTTAAGTAAGTGCAAAGCAAAGAATATCCCAGATGAAGATTGTATGGCTGATGGAAACAAGGAAAGTGAGTATTTGGTTCGTAGCCAAACTATGGCAACTCGTGATACATGGTATCATGTCATCTATAAAGGGCTGAACCTAAACTTTTGTAATTGCAAATGGGCCCTAAATGGCAATATTTGTAAGCATATTTTGAAAGTTGAGATGGTAGTGACTAGCAATGTTTCAGGGGGCAATGAATTGCCTAATGTCTCTAGGTCTATTACAGAAAGACCTGGCTATTTACTTGATTTAAATGAATCGTTTGTAATGACCCCAGAAATTGAATTGAACCTTCCAGCTTCTCCTTCCACTGATTCAACCATTGTAAGGCCAGATAGCGCCCTAACAATCGATGAGGAAATTAAACTTGTGATGTCATCAACTCATAAGAGATTGAGGGGTTTATTACAAATAACACCCACAACTTTGGAGCAGGCATATGCACTAAATCAATTGGTAAAAAATGTAAGCCAAGAGTACAATAATAAGAAATTTGATGTTGTTACTCCATCCAAGGTCACTACCAAGAGGCGACATAGTTTCTTGAGCCCAACCAAAAAAAGGGGGCAAAGTGTTCCTACGTTGAAATCAAGAAAAGATGGACCACAGTTTCTAAAGGTTGGACGGTGTCGTGGAAGGAAAAGAAGCATGAATGAACAATTGGAGATTTCTTCTACAAAAGAAATCAATCTGGACCACACATCTAGAAGGGTACAAGGTTGTATTTTACAAAATACTGGTATGGAAATATCAATTGATGTATCATTTTATGTGAAATTCAAAATATCATTATCTTCATCGCCTTCAATGCAATTGCATAACAATGTGTTTTTTTTTTTTTGTTACAGCTGAAGATTCCACATCTCAAAATAGTTCAAGTTGTCAAGTTCGTTTATTTCATGAGAATAATGTGGATCCAAATATGGGGGGTTCATTGATTCCTTTTCCATTTGATTCATCACGTCCACCTCTCCCGTTTGATCATCGAACCCCCTGGTTGTTTCCACCAATTGCACCAAATTCATTCATTGGGCAGCCTACCTCAACCCATAACATTTCAGTTCCACACCCTAGGGCGATGCCCCCTATTGTACAACCAGTCAGATTGTATCGCCGCTTGCACTCTATACAGGAAATAACGGGTGAAGAGAACAATCAACGGCGAGACGACAAATATTCGAGCTGATGAGTATTCATGGGTATAATATGGGCATAACCCTATAAAGGGCTCTCCTAATCCAAGAACATATTGTGTGCATGATGGGTTGAAAATGTTTCTGGATATGTACAACATTATCTAATTTCAATTTTGTACGGTTATTGTATTGAGCTATTGAAATCTTTTTGTTGAACTCAAAGCATATAAAATCTCAGTGTAAATGTTGGCTGAACTCTAACAAACTCCAGGAAAAGGTTATTTTCCTTTTTGCTACTATAAGCTTGATACATCCTTTTTGGATAACAGTATAATGTATTGTACATAAAGGCAGAATTGGAACTCTTAGATATCAGGCTGTCTCATTATTGTAGATGTTATTTTGGCATGTTGCTGTCTCTTGCCCACTAGACAATCCTCTGGGTTAATATGCTTATGGTTGCTTGCATTTGTGGGGTTTCAACAACACTTATCTGTTTTTCCATAGCCCAATCAAATTCCCTGAGTGCATTAAACCAACAAGAGAGTTTGTTCCATTTCTCAGGTTGCCTATCTGCAGCTAATTTCTAGAGCTAGTCTGTGTAAACAAAAAGGCAAATGGGAAATTCCATTTTCAAATTGTACTTATAATAAGGCTCATTAAATAAGCTTCTTGCTATTGTCAAAGAGGTCAGCTTCAAATGGAGTTAAATTGCCAAATAATTACTCCAGCCTTTTGATCAATGCATTAGTGAGGACAAGCATGGTTCCCTAGAATGCTGAAGACAAAAAATCCAGCATGAGATTCAATTCAGCCATGAAGAGTAGTGCCTAGAACTGAAAGAGATAACAACTGCATGCAGTCAATTCTTAACTGGATTTGCACCATAAATAATTTTAGTCACAAATCAATGCATTAAGATGCTACAGCCATGAACCACTCTGATGCTAAAGAAAGTCAAATGAAGCGGTGGATAAAGTTTGAGCATGAAATAAATATGAAACCCTCTCTTCGATTGGGATTTTAAGTTCTCACATGCATGGCATATCTTTCAGATGAATTTGTAGTATGGTACCTTCTTGTCACTTAGCAGTCTGCTTATACTAGTGGTTCATATGGTATTATGGTTCCTTCAATATCTATAGATTATTGGTAAAAAATAATCAACAATGGGATAAGAATGTGCTTGCAAGAGATTTTGTTAATGATGTTACTGTTTTCCACCATTTGCATCCCTGTTTTTGCATATGTTGATGATGCCAAGTTTCACAATCTACAAAATCCAGTACATATTATTTATTGTGAGAGTGAACAAAATTTACAAAATGCAGTGCAGATTCTCTATTGTGAGAATGAACAATCCCTCCCAGTTATTAATATTTTGCACTTCAATTGATAATTAAGGTTATGCAATATTTTGTTAATGATGTTACTATTTTCCACCATTTGCACCCCTGTTTTTGCATATGTTGATGATGCCAAGTTTCACAGTCTACAAAATCCAGTACAGATTGCTTCCTATGAGAGTGAACAATCCCTCTCAATTGTTAATATTTCCACGTCAATTGATAATTATGGTTATGGAAGATTTTGCTAATGATGTAACATGTTACTGTTTTCCACCATTTGCACCCCTATTTTTTGTATATGTTGTTGATGCCAAGTTTCAGAATCTTCAAAATCCAGTACAGATTGCTTACTGTGAGAGTGAAAAATCCGTCCCAATTGTTGATATTTCCACTTCAATTGATAAGATTTAGCTAATGATGTAACATGTTACTGTTTTCCACCATTTGCACCCCTGTTTTTTGTATATGTTGTTGATGCCAAGTTTCAGAATCTTTGAAATCCAGTACAGATTGCTTACTGTAAGAGTGAAAAATCCGTCCCAATTGTTGATATTTCCACTTAAATTGATAATAAGGCTATGCAAGAATTTGTTAATGATGGTACCGTTTTCCACCATTTGCACCCTGTTTTTGCATATGTTGATGATGCCAAATTTCACAATCTACAAAATTCAGTACAGGTTGTTAATTGTGAGAGCGAACAATCCCTCCCAATTATTAATATGTCTACTTTAATTGATAATTAAGGTTATGCGAGCTGTCTTGTAGTTAGATGATTAGTGTTGCATTCTTATATTGATGAAGTATAGGCCTTTCAGAGAAGAAAAAACAACATTTCCCCTTCATCTGATCCTTTTATGAAGGCATTTTCCCATTTGTATCCTCAGAATTAATTTCATATATCGTTGCCTCATGTTAATTGGAAATAACACCTGCCCAAGATTTTTTACTCATGCCTTTGATTGGTGATAGGCCTTGGCATGTCATTAGTCTTAGTTTTTAATTTATGAATAATCCTTGTTGGCAATATTCCTTCAACATTTTTTTTTCCAGTCGAAAAAATCATTATCTTTCCATTCATTCCAATAAAAAAATTGCATTCCAAAATTCAGAGGCCTTTGGGCACTTCTACACAAAGATGGGTTTTCCCCTTCTGTTGAGTATATAGCCACTAGCATAAACTACAACAACAATGCATAAAAGGGAAATAACAAAGCTATGCAACCTCATGATAAAAGCAGCAGAAAATTGGAAGGCACCTAGATAGCAGTGCTTCTATGAGGCAAAATCTCTTCTGCCCCATCTGCTGGACTTGATCATTACAAAACTTGTATCTCTGTGAAACCTGCTTGGATAGATAATCTGCTTCACTGTTGAATTCCCTGCATATGCATTTAAAATTTATCTCAACAAAAGACTTTTAATTCCTCAACGTGAAGGAGGCTACCATGTAACTGGATGTTTCTTTTTACTATTGTGCCAATCAGCCAATCAATCACCAGCTGATAGTCACCATAAGTATTTAACTTTTCCACTCTACAATCTCTTGCTGGCTTCATCAGAATTGTGACTTCTTTAACTTCAGCTATGTTATTTGTTCTCCCTCCTAATCCATATTCAGATGTTAATTTAAGGGAAGGAGAGATGACTAACTGTCCCCCAGCTCCACAAGAATTGGGATCAACATTACCTGCCTCATTGAAGAAACCATAAAAAATGGCTGTGTCTATGGCTGAGGGCCAGTTCTCTATGTTTGCTTTCTTTTGTTTTGTTTGTATGTTCAGAACTCACATAGAGTCTAGACACTTCCTAACCCGAGAAAAGTTGCTTCTGAGCTTATGTGCTTGTCCTGAAAAAAGGATTCATTTCTTGTAAGCCAGAGGGCCCAAATGATGAAAAGGGGAAGGGCGTGAAATCTGATATTCATAACCTTGCCCTCAACTTCATATACAAAATTGCAATAATTAGACAAGAAAAGAATAATATAACAATCAACAGTGGAGGACAGAACATAAATTCTCCAAAGCCAAGCAAATCAGCTCGGCCTTAAATCTAAAGACTAATACACACCTCAAATATGGTCAAAAGATTGCAAACTTATGACAAGACAGTCACTTCACTAAGAATCCACATTACCAAAGAGAATTCAAAGGCAAATAGTGTATATAAAAAACCACGATCCATTACAAATCCGAACATTGTGATGCCTCCGTTGTTGTGCTGTAAATATGTTACTGCACATGATACAAACAGGTACATCTTCATCAAGTCAGAGAACTGCAATGGGCAATGGTTCTTCCTGATTTACAGTTTACATTACGACAGACGATAATGAAGCTACAACAGTTTTCACTCCTTCAGTAAAAGGCCAGATATAAACATTCATTTTTTTGTCTATTACAAGAAAAACAGCTAGCTGGAGCAAAGCCTCTAGAGACACTAAGCTTTGATCGTCTGTTTGCAGAAAAAGGGAAAGTTTTTAATTGTTCCTTGAAAAAAACAATTCAATGTTTCTGAGTCCTACTATATCCAGACATTTATAATTTTAGACATTTCTTCATAGATACATCAACATATTGACCATTTTTCACAAGCTACCAGCTGTCATGCGAGTAGAAAAAGAGGTAATGGCACAGAAGGTAACACTAAAATAACCATGAAATAGGCCTAAGATGCAGTTTAGGTGAATTTAGATGGGTGCAAGTACTCAGCACTTCAGATCTGGAACTGTTTATTGTTATATCACCTAATGTCAAGAAATGTCAAAAATTTCCCCAACATCATATTTCAAAGTTTGAGGAAACGCAGAAATGATATATATCTCGAGAGAGAAAAAGAGAAAACATATATGCTGAAATTTGCCTCAGATGGGTATCAAAGGCAGGTTTCTCCATATGATCCAGAAACTCTCTTAGAAGTTTCCCCAGATTGGAGAGGATACGCTTTAGATATGTTTCTGGAACATTTCTTGTATATTTCAGCACTGGAAACATATAGGGAACAGGAAACATGGAATAGACCCCATGATTTGGTGAGAGGGATCATTAGGTTATAGGGTTTTGGTGAATTCACTTACATTTTTTCATAAAATCATTCTATCCAGAATCGGGAACTTGGAGCATCATATAAACTGTTTTTAATGCATACGGTGAAGAAAACATTTATCCGAAGTGTTTTGGCGAAATAAAAAGCAAAACAACGATCTTTGTCGTCTCTGGCCTATAGGAAACTCACACAAGCATAAATTGGTTGAAAAACCTTATTGAAATCTTAACCAAAATACCTATTGCTTGTCTTTAGTTGTAAATGTACAAATTTTCAATAGATAAGGTTTATTTTCAGTAATTTACTCAACCCACTGGAGCACTTTGTCTTCCGACGACAGAAGAATGAATCGTAAAGAGATGTGAATGCACGCGTGATCAATTATTGGGTGATGGCAATGCAATTGGGAAAGAAGAATCCTCTGTTCTGTCAAAGGTTTGCGTATCTGTACACGAGTTTGAATCAGAAACGAGAGTTTGAATCCTGTGTTATTTACCTCACGCCCGGATTGCCTGCGAGGTGGGTGAAAGCGCCCGAGATTGCTGCGAGGTCCGTCGAGTTGCAGAGGGTCAGAACAGAGCAGTCTCGCGGGCGGTCCGTCGGGTTGCAGAGGGTCAGAACAGAGCAGTCTCGGGAGCGGGAGCTATTTTTGAAAATTAAAATTGGTTAATTGGCGCGAGGGAATGGGTCCCGGTGAACGCTCGGGCGTGATGGGTCCCGCGACGCCGGAAACTGACCGGAGTTACGATGCATAACACATGTATGTGCCCATGACCCATTTTGACATACATAGTAGAGTCATCCTCCATACGGGCATTTAATGCCCTATGGCAGGCTGGTTAGCTCTTGCCGT
>APFE030613958.1:11370-23522 GCA_000404065.3 Pinus taeda
CCTGATATTGCACATGCAGTGGGAGTTGTAAGCAGGTACATGAACAATCTAGGAAAGGAACATTGGATGGTAGTGAAACGGATTCTCAGATATTTGAAAGGTACCATATATCAAGCATTATGCTTTGGTGGTTCAAACATTTCTCTACAGGGATATTTTTATGCAGATATGGCAGGTGACAGGGATAACAGGAGGAGAACTACAGGATATGTATTTACTGTAGGTGGAACAACTGTCAGTTGGGTTTCAAAAATCCAAAGTGTTGTTGCACTTTCAACAACAAAAGCAGAGTATGTTGCTGCTACGAAGGCTAGTAAAGAAATGATTTGGTTACAAAGGTTTATGGGTGAATTGGGTAAGGAGCATGATATGGGCACGTTATACAATGATATCCAAAGTGTCATTCATCTTGCAAAGAACTCAGCATTTCATTCCAGGACTAAACACATATAGCTCAAGTACCATTTCATATAATCAGTGTTGGAAGATGGAGAGTTGAAGCTGGAAAAGATACACACTAGCCAAAATCCTGCAGATATGCTAACAAAAGTTGTAACTAGGGAGAAACTAAGAATATGCTCAGTTTCAATTGGTCTTCAAGGATGACGATGATGATAAGAAATAGTCAGGTCCAAAGAGGAGTTATTGTCAAGCAAATGAAGCAGTGATGGAGTTGTTACAATAATTCTCCAAGTGGGAGATTGTTGAGTGTGGAGCATGATTGTTCAGAGGTCTTTGTTTCATCTGGATGTATACCCTAGGAAGTTTGTACACCCCTCCATGCGAGGGGGTGCGGGGAGGGCTTGTCCCCCCCACGGGGGTTCGGGGGGGCCGATCCCCCCCAGTTGGGGGGTCCGGGGGCCAGCGGTCCCCCAGCGGGAGTTTCAGGGGTAGCACCCCCAACGCTAAAAACAGATGTAAAATTGCCTTGTAAAAGTATAGTAATTTCTAGTCAATCTGGGTCGTTCATTAGGTGAATAATCTGACAGTAGAACTTATGTTTAGTTTAGGGGTTTTTTCCCTAGAAGGCAACGCCTCTATTTGTATGATGGCATTGTATTGAGGCTGTGTAATAGATGTGTATTCTCCGAGCGAGAAACAGAGAGGTGAGACTGTGAGAGAAAACAAAGGATATTACAGCGGATCTGTTGTAGGTTGTGTCTCTTCATTTTGCTGGATAATAGAAAGGAAGGACTGGCTGTTCGAGGTGGACGTAGCCCAAACTGGGTGAACCACATATATCTATGTCTCTCTGGTTTTATGTGTTTTCTGTGTTTATATTTCTGCAATATTCTATGTGTTCCACTGCTTTGTAATATATAATTTTCTAACATGTTTAGGGTTTTCTCATGTTTCCAATAATAAATAGGCCCTTGAGTCTCATTGTAACATAGTTCAGAGGCATGTAGGCACCACATATATTCTCAACAATAAGCTACCATCACCCGAGCTATCTTATTTCCATTCTATTTGTAAGCATAGTTAAATATTTTTGTATTAATGAAATGAAGTGTTTTTTTGTTGCATCTTTGTGTTTATGATTATATATGTAGGTTGTTGCATTCCTGTTTAAGTTTGGATAAGTGGTATCAGAGTAGTTTGCTCTTTTTCTATTTCTTTGCATGTCCCCAACGAGGTCAGGGTATAAGGAGTTAGGGCTTGATCTGGCTGAACCATTGCAAGACCAGGCTCGCAAAACCTGATGACCTCCCATGGCGGAAGAAGATAAAGATAAGGGGGCAGGAGATCCTTTCAAAAATTTTCTTGAGGAAGCCCTCGAGTGACAAAGGGAGGCGATGATGGATAACTTTCCCCAGATCCTTCAAAGACTACCCAAAGGCGATGCATCTTCATCCAGTAGCCACTCAGGAGGTGTCTCTCCTTCTAAGGTTTAATTTAACTTCGATATTCCCATATTCAAAGGCCTGATAGATTATAACATTATAGATAAATGGTTAAATCTATTGGAAGGATATTTTTCAGTTCATGACTTTTCCAATCGGGAAAATATTACTTTTTCACTTCTTAAAGTCGTTGCACACGTCAAGGACTGGTGGGAGACCTACTACGAACAAAAGGGCAAGAGTGAAACCTTGTTGTCTTCATCCACACCCACTTGGAATTCTTTCCGAGAGGCCATCAAGGAACAATATTACCCCATGGGGAACTATGAAGACAAATACATAAATTGGACCACATTACTATAGGGAAGGGACCAATATGTGCCAAAGTTCAAAAATACTTTCCATACCCTTCGCACAAAACTAAGTATCAAGGATACTAAGCATAATTTCGTACTTAAGTACCGCGGATGTCTACACAAGTACATATAGGACAAAATGGACTTCTCGGACATTTCCTCACTCACATGACGTATCGGCACACTGTGAAGATTGAGAAAAATTTTAAACAAAAGAAGTAAGACTTTGGATCTACGAATCCTAAGCAAGGAAAAGGTGCCCCCAAACCACAAAACAAAGGACCAAGCCAAGGTGGGGCTACCTAGGACATCCTGCTGAAGAACAACACCCCGAAGACAAAGAAGGACACAGGAAAATGGTGTGAGTTCCATAAGAGCTCCACTCACAATACAAGTGAGTGTTGGGCCAAGTAGTCACTCATGGCCGAGCTGAAGGCTTTTGAATTAGATGAAAGTTCCATCTCTAAATCAAAACCCGATAAGGGAACTAACAAAGGGAAGTAGATCATTGATGTAGAGCTCAGTGCCATCGTGACCACCACCAAGATCCATAAGATTGAGTCTGAAGATCCATAGGAGGGGGAACGCCTCTTCCACTCACAGATGTGGGTGAAGGGTTCTCCAATCCAATTCAATGTCGACAACAACATCCAAAATAACCTCATTTCAACAAAGTTTGTGAAGCAGCTGGGCCTAAATACTAGAACACATCCACAACTCTACAGCATCGAGTGGCTTCACCAAGGACGAGATCTTTGCATCAGCCAGTAGTGTCATCTTCCCTACAACATCAATCCATTTACAGATGAGGTACTATGTGACGTTGCTCCTCTTTAGGTTTGTGATGTATTGTTATGAAAACCATACTTGTGGAAGTGACATGTTGTATATGATTCTAGACCTCACTCTGGGATTATTACTTTGGCTAATAAGTTTTATAGGATACCGGAGGTAGCCCCTCCTACAACCATCTCTTTGGTCACTGCAAAGCAATGTAGTAAGATCATTTCCCATATCAGGAAATTTTTTTTCCTTATAGTTTGCCCCAAGGGAAAGAAGAAGGTTGTGTCCACGGCTTCTAGGCAGGGCTCCTCTACGCAACAACAATAGATGGAAAAGGTCATGGAGCAGTACAGGGATATTTTTGCCTCACCCACAGGGGTACCTCTGCAGTGTTAATTCAAGCACTCCATCGATCTAACCCGGGGCGCACCACTGCCTAATGGAACGGTCTATAGACACTCTATTATGGAGAATGGTGAGATCAAGAGGTAGATTCACGAACTATTGTAGAAAGGGCACATCAAGCCAAGATCATCACCTTGTGGCGACCCGATTGTATTGGTACAGAAGAAGAATGGGACATGGAGACTCTATGTTGACTATCGGCTGTTGAACAAGATCACTTTCTAGAATAGGTACCAAATCCCATGGATTGATGACCTTCTTGACCAGATCAAGGGGGACAAATATTTCACCAAGATTTACTTGAAGTTAGGTTATCACCAAGTGCCTATCGAACCGTTCGATGTGTGGAAGATTACCTTCAAATCTAAGGAGGGCCTTTTCAAATGGTTGGTCATGTCATTCGGATTAACAAACGCCCCTGCAACCTTCATGAGCCTGATGGACGACATCTTGTGACCCTTCACCAATGCATTCAGGGTGGTGTATTTAGATGACATCTTGATCTTCAACTAGAGTTGGGAAGAGCATCTCCACAGTATTTGATGGGTCCTTCAAACCTTATGACAACACAAGATGTGTGCTAAATTGGAGAAATGCACCTTTGGCCTGACTTAGGTTCAATATTTGGGATTTATCATTGATGAGTAGGGTGTACATATGGATTCATCCAAGATACAAGTCATTCGGGATTGGCTAGCCCCAACCACTCTAATAGAGCTTCGCAATTTTTTAGGTCTTTCTAATTTCTACTATAGGTTTGTGTTGAGGTTCTCTCATATCACTTGGCCTTTATGTCAAGTCTCCAAGGGCGGAGCGAAATAATTTTTTTTTTATCGAAAACCAAACAATAAGCGTTCTCTGAGTTAAAGAATCGCCTCTGTTCTACACCAGTGTTCATATTACTAGACCTGCAACAACCATTTGAGATTGAGATAGATGCCTCCGACTATGCTATTGGTGCGGTTCTTACTCAGCATGGGCATCCGGTGGTTTACCAGAGTGAGACACAATCTGAAAGTACCCCACTTATGACAAAGAAATGTATTCCATTATGCAAGCCTACAGTAAAGGGAAGAATTACATTCTGGGGAAGGAAATGATCATCCACACAGACCATCGACCTCTATAGTTCATACAGACACAAGGGAATTTGCAGAACAATCGCCATCAAAAATGGTCCACCTATTTACAACAGTTCCATTTGAACATTAAGTATAAGAAGGGCAATACCAATAATTTTGTTGATTGCCTCAACCGACCACCAGTCATGATGCTAATCACCGTGCTTGACTCTTGCAGGCATGAGACATCGGGGTGGATCCACCTTTACAAGAGTGATTTAGAATTCGATAACATATACTAGACACTCCTCGAAGGGAAACAAGTTCCAAATTTTCACCTTTAAGATGCATTGTTATGCCACCTGGGGCACATTTTTGTTCCTCCAAGTGAGTGTGCCAAGATGATTTGGGAGGCGCACTAGAGTTGGGTCGCTAGACATTTCGGAGTAGAGAAAACAATGGTGGTATTTTAGAAGTATTTTTATTGGTCGAAATTTCGTCAGGATGTTGGGAATTACATTAGATCCTGCACCACCTACGCCATTTCCAAACTAGCCATCAAGAAGAAAGGCATGTATACTCCTCTACCTACTCATAGCCGGCCTTGGGAATCTGTCTCCATGGATTACATGTTGAGACTTCCTTCTACTAAGCATGGAATTGATTACATTTTCGTGGTCATTGACAAATTCTCTAAGATGGTCATCATGGCAACCTGCAAGAAGAGTATTGCTACAAAGGCCACTGCTAAGCTCTTCTTTGACCAAGTATGGGTACACTTTGGGATCCCATAGTCCATTGTCACAGATTGGGGCAATAGATTCCTAAGTGCATTTTGGTCAAGTCTCTGGTCAATGATGGATACAAAACTTACTAAGTCCACGACTTTCCATCCCCAAACTTATGGCCAAACAGAGGTTGTCAACAGGATGATTGTACACATTCTTCGCATGTACAACTTGAACCATCCACACACCTGGGAGGAAAGTCTCCCCTATGTCTAACACAACTGCAATAGAGCTCTCCACAGCTCAATAGGCTAGAGCCCCTTTTAGGTATGGCTAGGATTTCAACCATTATTCCCAATTGATGTGGCCATACCATTTGCAGCCCCTCAAGTAGATTAGGCTCACCTTCAATCTGAAGCTGAAATGGCTAACAGTTTCATTGAGTGCATTCAAAACATCTGCCGGTAGTTCCATGATATATTTGATGGAGTCAATGCTAAGTAAAAGCAACGCCATGATCAACATCGAGTGCTGCACAACTTCCAGGTGGGAGACAAAGCTTGGATACATTTGCAGAAGGAGCGCCTTGCTAAACCCCACAACAAGCTTCACCCACTCCGATATGGACCATACACCATCACCAAGGCTGTTAGTGACAATGCCTTCAAGCTCAACATCCCATCGTTCCTTGGTCTACACCTAGTGTTTAATGCAGATTTCCTTCGGTCATACCTTCCACCATTGTTGGACACATCTGACATTGCATAACAACTTACAACAATAGATATCAACCAAAACTACATGGAACAGGCCACAAATGATTAGATCATGGACACACATATCAAGAACACTCGCCAATAGAGGATACAAATATATCGAGTTGTCGAAGCAGGCCAACTCCTTCACCAGGGAAAGTGGTTCACTAGGGATGAGGTTCAACAAAAATTTCCTCATCTCATGGAGGCTCTGCATGCAATGGGGACCATTGCTTCCTAAGGGGGGAGGAATGATCTAGGAGGATATTGGTGGCCACCTTCCTATTCCACCTAGAAACCCTAGTAGGTTTCATCTATTTCCTTGTTCATTTTAGCATTTACTATTTTTAGCAGTTTTTCGGGTCCTGATCTTCCAGAGCAGTTTTGACCCCCTAAACGACGTTTTTTGGGGTCTGTATCATGTCCATAGCCATAAGCAAGTTCCTACGATGAAACATGTAGAACTCAGAGGTACCTTTCCAACAAGGTTTCGTACGTGCCAAACAGAGATAATATGACCAAGTTACGACCACGGGAAGTTGGCTGCCCAACTAACCCCAACGGGGCCCACAAACTCTTGGTGTTACATCTCCTAGAGTTAGGGTTTTGGTTGTTTAGGGTTTTATCATGTTTTCCAATAATGAATAGACTCTTAGGATTCATTGTAACATAGTTCAAAGGCATGTAGCCACCACATCTCTTCTTAGAGATAAGCTACCATCACCCGAGCTATCTTATTTCCAATATGTTTGTGAACACAGTTCAATATTTTTCTATTAATGAAATTAAGTGCTTTTTTGTTGCACATTTTTGTTTATGATTATATTTGTAAGTTGTTGTGTTCCTGTTTAAGTTCGGATCAATAACTTCTCTGAATGATCTTAGAATCTCGTGTAATTCCTTCCATTCACTAAGAATTGCTCTCCCAATTGCTAGCACATCGTCTATGAACATCAAGTAAGTAAGGGAGAAATCATAAGACAATATACATCTAGAAAAACTACCTCTTAAGTTTGCATCCATGATTCTTTTTCTTAGTTCGTTAATCACCGATAAGAACAGCAGTGGAGAATGGGTACATCCTTGTCTAATTCTCAATGAAGCCTTGAAAAAGTCTATGGGAAGGCCATTGATGATGATGGAAAATTTGACAGATGAAATACACGCCATGATCCACTCCACTGTAATAATGTCAAAAACGATATTGATTAAGATCATTCTCAATAATTCCCAGTCAACACAATTAAAAGTTTGTATGATATTTATCCTCATTAAGTAGGAATCAATCTGACGGGGTTTTGATATAAAGAATACATTCTTGTGCGATGGAAATTATATCATGTATCTATCGCAAGGAAGAAGTCAAAATGTTTTTTTGAGATGAATTTAGACAATGTAGGCTTGATCTGTTTCGTGATGGTCTTTGAAATCAACTTATAGATTGAATTTGATAATGAGATAGGATGGAAAATATGCAAATGTTGAGGGCTTAAATACCTTAGGAATTAATTTGATGAATGTAGAATTCACAACTCCAGAGACCCAAAAAATTCTGGAAGACTCCTCAACCATTTTAGTGAGTTCATCGAGCATAATATCCTGAAAGTGTAGATATAATTCCATAGTCCATCCATCTGGACCTGGGCTCTTACCTTTGGCCAATTCAATCAAAAATTCCAGAATATTGTCCTTAGTCACTGATCTATCCATAAGATCTCTACTTTCCTCATCTACCATGATAGGGTAAAGGTTGAACAACCCCATGTGGATGGCATATGAAGGAACTTCTCTTTCACAATATCGATAGCTAAAGTATTGGAGAGCAATGCTTTAAATTTCCACTTCTGTTACCAGAAGCTCCCTCGATTCATCTCTAATTTTCCAAATAGAGTTTTGATTTTTCCTATAGGTTGCTTGTCTATGAAAGAAACAATTTTTTTTATCACACCTTCCACCCAAATGAACTTTCTTTTTTGTTGCCATGCCTCAGCTTGTCTCTTAAAAATATGATTTTTCCTAAGTTCCACTTCAAGTATTGCTTGCTTGGAAGAATCTAAAAAATATGTGGGGTCTTGGGGATCTTCCAAGAGCTTCATCTGACTGTCAATCCAAATTAATTCCTTCACCATTTTTTCTTCTTCGCCATATCCCATATCCTAACCTTGTCTTATTCCATTTTATGACAGAAAGTATCCATCTTTGAGACCGTAGAAAATAAACAAGTCTTACTCTAGGTGTCATAAAACAGGGCATCAAATTCATTCTCTTTTAACCATAAGTGGTTAAATTAAAATGGGAAGATGTTTTCTTATGAACCCTCGACCATTCCAAATATACTGGAAAATGATTAGAAATATGTGAAGGGAGAATCCGAGAGTATAGCTCACATAATCGCCCAATAAATTCCTCCTGAATGAGGAATCTATCTACTCTTTTTTAGAGACTTTGAGAGCCCCATCGACCATTCTCCTAGGTCAAGCCAATAGGATCTGGCTAGATATCCTTAAAATATTTCAAAAGTGAATAATTCCTTAAATTAATTACCCAATGTGTCAACCTTGCAATGGGAACCCCAAACCTCATTTGTCTTCAAAGTAATATTAACATCATTGACCAAGATCACTTATCTAAGATCAAGGACATCGCCATTGTTGACCTGGTCCCAAAAATGTTTCCTATCCAAATAACGGGTGTATATATTGATTATATGAAAACCAATAGAAGAGCCCATCAGAAATCCTGTAATTGGTAAACATACAACAGAAATATAAACCTTGATTTTTAGAACATTAGGATTCCACATGGCGGCTTGACCTCCAGAAAGACCAGAGGTGTTGGCTGCACAAACATTCCAAAGAGGAAAAATGTGTAATAGAAAAATTCAGGCCTTCTCCTTATAAGTCATGGCTTCCTATAATAAAAGAATATCAGGATTCTAAATCTCGATTATGATTTTGAGGGATCGTCTTTTGGGGGTCGATCTCACTCCCCTAAGATTTAGAGACACAATCTTCATTCTGATGAGTCTTCCATGAGTGTCTCCCTTCTAAGGACCTGAGACCCAACAAGTGCAACATCTAAATGCCCAACCTTAAAGTGTGCAATCTTAATGAAAGGTGGTGTATGACCATATGATGGCTCTTGAAAATGTGAATAAAGGTTGGAGGGGACCATTGAACAATTTCTGATTTTCTTATATTCAACACCCTTTCTTTTTCTAGAGGCAATATTCTCAAGAGACTTTGGACTCACATTTAAATATGTGTCTGTGAAGAAAGATTTTTTATGTTAGAAAATTATATATTACAGAGCAATGGAACTCATAAAATATCGCAGAAATAGAAACACAAAAAACGCAGAAAACAAGAGAGACAAACATATACGTGGTTCCCCCAATTTGGGCTACATCCACAGAGAAAGAACTAGTCCTTCCTTTTATATTATCCCATAAAATGAAGAGATACAACCTACAACAGATTCGTTGTAATTTATTCTTCGCTCCCACACAGTTTCCTCTCTCTTTCTCGCTCAGAATACACATATAAGCAACCATAATACAATTCCCTCATATATAGTGAGGGGTTGCCTTCTAGGAAAAAAAACCTAAATTAAACATAACTTCTACCATCAGATCATTCGCCTAATGAATGACTCATATTGACTACGAAATTACAATATTCTACAAGGAAATTTTACATATATCTTTAGCTTTGGGGGCGCTGTCCCCAAATCCCTATCAGTGGGGGCCTCATAAAATCACCATATCCCCCCTTAGACCCCCCGTGACAACGATTAAACACGCAATGTTTCCACCCCTTTAGGAACTAGGGTCCAACGTGGAGATACCTCTGAATAAGGAAGATAATTAGGCTTCACACCCAACATTTTAATTGTAAGTGGCTCCAATCTGATCAAAGAGTCCCTAGCTAATGCCTCGAGTTCAACATCTTCTGATAAAGGTGAATAGGAGAAACTAGATGGTTCCCCAAATTTAATGGGAGAGGCGAATTATTTCTCATTCATATTCTGGTCGCCCACCTCTTTGTTCCCATCCAGATCATGGCGAGGAATATATATGTGTGTGTGAGAGAGAGATGGAATATGGTTTTCTTAGTCTTATATATAATATGTTGTGTATGGCATAATAAACAACAAGTGTAATATGCAGTGTTGCTTCTTAGTACCCACCTCTTATGCAAAAAGTAATTGATAAGATAAGTTATTGTAACTAGGATAAAAACAATATACTGCTATTTTTCTATATTTATACTTATTTTTAACATAGTTTTCTAAGTAGATTACTATATTGAGTAGCAAAGTTACTTTTATACTTATGATGTTAAATGAAATGAGAAGCAAATCCACTTTATATTAATCATATCCATAAAACAATTGTTATAGAGGTAGATGAAACTATTTTGTAAATAAAATGTTAAAATTTATAGGTTATAAATAAATTAAATTGAAGTAATAGAACATTTTAAAATTAATTTTTTAACTATGAATATTATTATAAAACTTATTTAAAGTATATCATAATTAATAGTTTTAGCCCTAAGGGTTAGTTCAACTGGTCAAGTACCTATTAAAGCACCTTGCCATTGGGAGGTCATGAGGTCAATTCCTCTCGACTCCTTGAGGGTTATACTTTGGCTTAAAGTTAAATAATGTAATAGTATAAGAGTTGATAACCAAATGCTTATTTCTCTTGACACGTAAATTGATCCTTCTTCATATCCCATGGTTTTTATAATAAATAATGTATCAGTGCTGGTGTCAAATCAATTGTAATTTTTATGACACTTTGTAGTGTGAGGATTTTATTTATTTTTTATTTTTTTAAACAATTTTTATTATTAACAAATAAATTTCAAACCCCATAAAATTATTTATATCAGTTTTGCGGGGAAGCGCCCTCCCCCCCCTCGATCCCGCTCCCAATCCGCGCTCCGAGCGGGAGAGACTTGGGAGCGGGTCGGGAGCACGCTCCCTAAAATGTTTTTCGCTCCCTGCCTTTTCGGGAGCATTTTTCCTTTTCTGCAAGTTTTTTTGTTGTTGTAATGTTCGAAATGCAATTTTTTCAAAGAAACAAATACTTTTTGAGTGGGGAAACTTAATGATCAAGTGTAGGCCCTAGTATTGATATGCTATTCATGGTAATGTTAAATTCTTAAAGTAAAAGGATGACATTCTCCTTCCTTTTACTTAAATTTTTAACATTACCATGAAATGACTCAGGATGTTTGAGAGTGGTTCCGACCTCATTGGATTTCATATGGAGAAAGTAGAATTTTAGATTTCATTCAAAATCCAGCGGACTTATCAATTTTTCAGGATTTGAGGATTGGGGGATTCCAATGTCTCCATTGAATTTTGTAATGTATTAGGGTATGGAACCCGTATTTAATCAAGAGCACCAATCCCTCTATGTACCTTGATGTTAGTGACATTGGTTTTCGAACTCCTCTATCATGACCCTCCTAAAAATGTACGCATCACTCAAACAAAATCTTGACTTGACATGCTATGCTTGTTCTATCTTATGTTAATGCTTAAAGGGTGATATTAATGACAAAGATCCCTATACAGATACAGAGGTAATGACAAAGACACCTCTGGATATTAATGCTTAGAGGGTAATATTAATGACAAAGATCCTAGTTTTCCAACAAGAATAAAAAATTAGACATTTCTCGTGGTGGCAAGAGGGCCAAGCATAAGAAATAGATAATAGATTTACTTCTCTTTTCTAGTTTCTAGTAGCTTTTATAACTATTGACTCTTTCATATTTATTATGATACTTTTGAAACAATATTTGACAATTTAAGTTTGAAGTTGGCAATTATAACTCATTAGTAATGAATTATGAATATGATGCTTCATGAAAGTTAAAAGTTGTTTCATTTCATTTCATAACATAACATTTCATGTTAGATATTATTTGTTGTAATGGTTACACTTAGCTTACAAGTACAACTTTGGTGATCAATGATGATAAATGTTATATATTGAATTTTGAAAGCTTGAAAATTTAAGATTGATGAATGATGAGACTCAATATGTCATATGTTACTATGTTACCAACCTGTGGACGTGGTTGATGAAGATTATAACTTCTAGATGATTGTTGTTGTATGGTTCAATCTCTTTTTTTTTTTTTTATGTTTTTTATATCTAATTCATTATTCTACATGTTTTTGTTGACATTTATGTTTCAAA
>APFE030613959.1:9583-21708 GCA_000404065.3 Pinus taeda
TTGGAACTTCTAGAGAAGTTCTCGAAGGGCACAACCAAACTTGGCACCCTTGGCATCACAATTAAACTGTTAGGTGTGGCACCCTTGGAACTTCTAGGGAAGTTCTTGAAGGGCACAACCAAACTTGGCACCCCTGGAATCATTAAAAATAAATGATAATAAATAAACATAAGTCAGGAATGAAAACTAGGGAGTTACATCAAGGGTAAATGATGATTAGAAACCAAGGTAATTAAATCAAAAATAAAACTCGGAATAAGGAGGACATAGGAAGAAATAAATAGAGTACCTTAAAAATTCTACCCTCCCCATGTTGGAAAATTCTAGGTAGATTAGGTGGTTTAATTAGATAAAAGGGGAAGACAAACATATTGTAAGGATAAAGATTAATCCTAAATCAATTAAACTTAATTAAGAAAAGAGGAAGGTGAATGAAAATAAGAAAAATAAATGAAATTAGAGAAATGTAGAGAAGCTCCATGTGGCATCAATCAGCATAAGAATATCCCTCCAAAAGATAACCTGAGTTAATGTAGGAAGTAGATTGGGGATAAAATCTTGACTCATTAATTGACTCCAACTAATAAACACAATTTAAATAATAAAAGGGGGGAATAAAGAGACAACTAGGAGAAGAAATAGGAATCTTGTGAGGTGAGGAAAATATTAGTTTTAAATAAAAAGTTAAGTAAATAATTTTGGGTGACCCTTGCTGAGAGAATGACACATAGGTAGGTGAATAATCAAGTATTAAATTAAAAGAAAAATATTATAACTATGCATGACATGCCAAGTGTCACCTATGAGGACTCCTATAAAAGAAGGGGCAAGCCATGAGAGAAGGGACTTTTTTGGGAACTCTATTATTGGATGGATGATATGATGTCAAAGCAGTGACTACGAAGCTATAGTGAGTTTGGTGAGGTAGAGGGTTTTTAGAGAGGGGACTCTTGAGCTAAGGTTGCTCTCCTCTGCCAGCTAAATTCTTCCTCCATTGTACAACCCCATTGCAGCTCGGGGGTCCGTGGGGAAGAAGAGTACCCAAGGAGTAGGCTGAGAGGTAAACCGGTGGGTCTTGTTTTGGATCAAGTGCGTCATCATACACTCGCAGAAGTGACCAGCAACAAGGGAATACCAGCGACAACAGAACAAGCGGAGTCTCGCCTTCCGGTGTACAGTACATGTGTATTTCGTTACTACTTAATCTTCGATTAAAAGTATGTAAATGTTTTGTTATGTTCCTGAAATGAGCATCAGTAATGTGTGTGTTGAATGAATTGAAATCTCAATGTGCTATTTTCTGGTTGTAATTGCTGTGTTAACAAAAAGATCTTTCAAAAAAAAAAAAATTTGCATAGCCCTTACAAAAAGCAACACACCCTATCCTATTCTCCGTATAGAAGTGGGTCTTTCCCCTAACAAGAGCCTAGCTATGACTAGGCCTCTGTTGTACAAGCACAAACTCGATAACATATGAGACCATAGACTTCCTAAGCTACCTTTAAATTCTAGCCAAAACCACCTAAGGCTCAAATGAGGTTGGTATAAAGACACCAGGGCCTGGTTAAACCATTGGGAGATCAACAAGAATGTTGCATTGCAAAACATTAATAACATTAAAAATATTTTTACGTCTAAGTTCAGAGAAAAAATGTGGTGTGAGAAAGATTTAGCAGCTAAAAGAAAATTAAGATATTATAAGGAGGTCATCAACCCTACCCTAAAAGATTAAAAGTATTTCTCTGTTTTAACTAGCCCAAAAAAGAAAATTAATATAGCCAATATTAGAACAAACTTTCATGAGCTCCATAGTGAAACGGGTCGTTGGGCAGTTCCTAAAACACCATGGATGGAAAGGTTTTGCCATCTCTGTGAGAATACGAACATCTAGGATGAAAATCACTTCCTCTTAGAGTGCCCCGTGTACAACCACATTAGATCTCAGTTTCAAAATCTTTGTTGCAATATTGACCTTCCTAGCCTTTTACGTTGTCAAAATTACAGTGAGCTCGAGAGACTTTTCTCCAAGATTTTTGAGCATAGAAATAAAATCTTAAATCAAACTAAATAATTCATTTCTTTAGGTCCGATAGACCAAAGTTCGGTCTCAGTGAACATTAACCATTATCATCATCATAATTTTTATTTTTATTTTTTTGACAAATTTAATAAACATGTATTTTATAATCCTAAAAACAAATATTATCAATTTATAATATAAAATTTATATTTTAATCATTAAACAAGAAGTTTAATATACTCACATTTAATAATCATAAAAACAACTCTCATTAATATACTCACACTTAATAATACATTTAACAATGGTAAAAACAACCTTAAGTATAACTTAAAGTGTAATTTCTATCTTTCTTATTATGCAAACACATTATCACATAATGATATCCTTAAAAACACCTAAATCAAAATTTCATCCAACCTTTAAACATTATCACACTTTCCCATACTACTACTTTATAACTAGGAAAAAACTATCATACACTTCAAAACATACATCTATTATTTTTATTACAGACCTCAAAGCCCATATATATATATATATATATATTAAAAAACCACATTTTCAAAACATCACTATAAAAAATAGATTTTTCATAAGAGAGTGCGTGACATTGAGTTTTCAAAAAGCTCCCCATCTAGAAAATATATACAACCATAATAAATAAGTCAAATCAATTTTGCCATTAATTTCATAACAAATCAATTTAATATAACCATAAATCATTCATTTACTAGTATTATTATTTTCTATGTTATTATTCTTAAAAATAATAAACCATTTCCGATTTTGAAATTCACGTGACTTTATGAATTTCAATATGATAAGATCAAATGCTGTTCATATGAAACATAAGGAAGGGTCGACTTATATAGAATGGTTTTTCGTGAGAAGGGAATTTGTGAAAGTTTGGCTTTGTGGAACTCTATTTTGACGAATAATCTATAGCGCAACAACACTCCACAATCCATGACTCTGGATGGATTTTTGGAACATCATCATCTTTGATGGAAACTTTCTTGTCCAGAGTCCCACAAAATAGAGTCTTTTCTGTGAAGCATATGTCGAAGAAAACTTTACTCGTAGTTGGCACCGACGTGTTTCTGTAGTTTCTGTCACATCTGAACGCGAGAAAAGGGTTTGCAGATGGACAGATCGATTTTCCGTTAATTTCTAGATCCGTTGAGTTGCTGCGAGGTGCATGGTGAACGTTGGAAGACCCAGACGCAAGATCAAATCTACATGCATCAATTTTGATTTTGAAGACCTTAATGCCGAACCATGTAATATTTGGTTGCTGCTGCAATTGCGTCTTCTGTTTGCTAAATAACGATTATAACGATTCTACTCTAATGCGGAAAAAAAATCGAAAAATAAACTTCAATGCCCAAAAATAAATACCTCCGGACATTGATGCACTCTGTCACTGTTTCTCTAATTCTTTACAAAGAATGCAGCCCTCGAACAACCTTTCTGTGCACAAGTTCCGGTTAAACATTGATAAATTTCGCTGAGTGAATGACTTTTGGAGATTAAATCGTTCTCGCTGGAATGCTGTGTATGTGGCCTTAACAAGTAACTTGATTGAGAGCCACCTCAACAACTGAACTGAAACTGTTGTAAGCTAAGACGTTTCAAGCACCACTACTTGAATGAGGTGCATAAATGAACTGATTGCGCCTTCATTTGTCCGGTAAATCCAGCGGAAGATTAAACACTACACGGAAATCAAGAAGAAACTGCAGTAAACAGTGTCATCCGGATTTCCCACGGATTGTGTAGCTGCCAGAATAGTTCGATACTAGCGCTCCACGTTAAAGTTGAAAAGGCGAGCATAAAAATAGAGTGAAAACTACAAAGCCTTTACATTTACTAAATTCACACAAAAACTCTCATAAGTATGGCATTTCCAAGCTTTGCTTTCTCAATTTGATGGTGTAAAACTGAAGGAGATTGAGATAAAAGCTTGGGGACCAAACATAAATATATATAGCCAAGCTTCCATCAAGCTTTTGTTAGCTATGTGTTTCCACAAATCATGGTAAAGCACTCCAGATAAAGTAATGGACCATTTCAGAAGCTCCCAACAAGAAATTAATTTAACTGCAGTTGATTTCCGTAATTTAAGGAAATTACTGTAATTGGTTTCCAGAAATTAAGAAAATGAGTGCAGTTCACTTCCGTAATTGTAAGCATCAGTTGGGAAAAACTTAATGGAGCTTAACATTCTCCCACTTGGTCCATACTTCCAATCTTAATGTCTCATCTTAAAACTCATTGATAATTTGTATTAAGTAATAGATACATGAATCATGGCGATAAGTCCTTTAATGACAAGTATTATCTTCCATGTATTACTATGTATTTATTCTTATTATAATTTATGTGGCAAAAATTTCTTAGTGAATAAATCTTATGTTTATTCCTGGTCCTACACAGATGAATTTTCTCAAATCAAATTAAGGTGCACATAAATATGAGAAAAACATCACAATAATTAAAATTTTCATTAAAATAACATTGTCCATACAATGAGAATTTACATAATGGAACCAAGTCCCATATTCATTACATGATCCTTGAATTTAAACAGTGGCATGCCTTTAGTTAAAGGATCAGCGATCATTAACTCAGTGTTGACGTGCTCAATGACCACTTTCTTTTCTTTAACATGTTCCCTTATAGCTAAATACTTAATGTCGATGTGTTTATTTCGACTTCCACTTTTGTTGTTTTTAGCTATAAAAACAACGGTTGAGTTGTCGCAATATATTTTCAATGGCTTAGAGATAGAATCCATAATTCTAAGCCCAGAAATGAAACTCTTAAGCCATACACCATGTAAAGTAGCCTCAAAACAGGAGACGAATTTGGCTTCCATAGTGGAAGTGGCAATCAAGGTCTGCTTGGCACTCCTCCATGATACAGCTCCACCGGCCATCATAAAAATGTACACTGATGTTGATTTGCGTGAATCAACACATCCAACAAAGTCAGAATCTGAGTAGCCAATTACTTCCAAGTTGTTCATCCGTCTATACATAAGCATGTAGTCTTTGGTTCCTTGAAGGTACCTCATTACTTTCTTTGCAGCTCTCCAGTGGTCTAAACCTAGATCACTCTGATATCGTCCCAACATTCCCACAACAAATGCAATGTTAGGTTTTGTGCAGACCTGAGCATACATTAGGCTTCCGACATCAGAAGCATATGGAATGTTCTTCATTTGTTCATTTTCAAAGTTGTTCTTCAGGCATTGGTTCAAATTGAACCTATCACCCTTCATAATGGGAGCTACACTTGGTGAACAATCCTTCATCCGAAATATCTCTAAAATTTTATTAATATAGGTTTCCTAAGGCAGACCCAAGATGCCTCGAAATCTGTCTCTATGGATCTTAATGCCAATGACATAAGATGCCTCACCCATATCCTTCATATCAAAATTTTTAGAGAGGAATTGTTTCACCTCATGTAGCAAACCCTTATCATTGGTTGCTAGCAAAATGTCATCCACATATAAAACAATAAAACAAATTTTACTCTCACTAACTTTTAGGTATATACATTGATCCATAATGTTTTCTACAAAACCGAAAGAAGAAATTACATTATGGAATTTCAAATACCATTGGCGGGATGCTTGTTTTAAACTGTATAATGACTTCTTGAGCTTGCAAACCAATTGCTCACCATCACTAGAGGGAAATCCTTCAGCTTGTTTCATGTAAACCTCCTCCTCTAGATCTCTATTAAGAAATGTCGTTTTCACATCCATTTTTTGCAACTCCAAATCAAAATGAGCTACTAATGCCATAATAACGCGCAAGGAATCTTTCTTAGATACAAGAGAGAAAGTCTCCGTGTAGTTGATTCCCTCTTTCTGAGTGAATCCCTTAGCAACAAGTCTTGCCTTGTATCTCTCAATGTTGCCCAGTGAGTCTTTCTTTGTCTTAAAGACCCATTTACATCCAATGGCTTTTGCACCATTAGGCAAATCAACAAGATCCCAGACTTGGTTACTCTTTATAGAATTCATCTCTTCCTTCATGGCATTGTACCATAGTTTTGATTCTTTGCAACTCATAGCTTGTGAAAAGGACTCAGGATCATTTTCGGCTCCAATGTTGTAGTTAGGTTCTTGCAGATACAAAACATAATCATCAGGAATTTCTAATCTCTTTGGTTTAGTAGATCTTCTTAATGTTGTACCATCATCTCCCTGAGAAGTATGTGGTTCAACTCGTTGTTCAAAATTTCTTGGCAACTCTTGAACTACTTGATCTACTGGAATGTCGTCAGCAGCTTGTGGAACTTCAACAATTGGTTGTTCACCACCAGTTTGTACTTGAGGGGTGATGTGAATAGTGACCAATCTATCACTTGAGGTGGAAGGTTGAAACTCTGAATGATCATTCTTAGAAACTATGTTCTTGGTTTGATCGGTCCCACTGATCAAGTCATTTTCAAGAAACTTTGCATTTCTTGATTCCACAATCCTAGTGCTGTGAGATGGACAATAAAATATGTAACCTTTAGACCTTTCAGCATATCCAATGAAATACCCACTAATGGTCCTTGGGTCCAGCTTCTTCTCTTGTGGATTATAAATTCTCACTTTAGACGGGCATCCCCAAACGCGCATATGTCACAAACTCTGTTTCCAACCTTTCCATAATTCAAATGGCGTTTTAGGAACAACCTTGGTTGGAACTCGGTTTAATATATACACTACCATCTTAAGTGCTTTAGTCCACAAGGATTTAGGAAGATTGGAGCTGCTAAGCATACTTTGCACCATGTCCAATAATGTTCAGTTTTTTCTTTCTGCTACACCATTTTGGTCGGGTGAACCAGGCATGGTGTATTGGGTAACAATCCCATGCTCTTGAAGAAATTTTGCGAATGACCCAGGTGCTTGTCCATCTTTTGTGTATCTACCATAATATTCTCCACCTCTATCTGATCTCACGATCTTAATTTGCTTGCCGCATTGTTTCTCTACTTCAGCCTTAAAGATCTTAAAGGCATCTAATGCTTCGCTCTTTTTATGAAGCATGTAGAGATACATATATCATGAATAATCATCTATAAAGGAGATGAAGTATCTCTGACCATGTGAGTCCACGTCTGGACTACATATATCAGTATGTATGATCTCTAATATGTCCGAACTCCTATTGGCACCTTTCTTTGACTTGTTGGTCTGCTTTTCCTTTATGCAATCCACACAAGTCTCAAAATTAGTAAAATCCAGAGTGTTAAGCACCCCTTCATTTACCAATCTTTTAATTCTTTCTATGGAGATATGACCTAGTCTCCAGTGCCATAATTTAGAGGAATCTTCATTAATAACACATTCTTTAGTGCCAGTGTGAATATGCATTGAATCATAAGTGACATTGTTTCGTAAATTAATGCAGTAAAGACCATTAGACAAAATACCATTCCCAACATAATCAGATTTATAAAATAGACTAAAGGATTTTTCTGAAAAGTTAAAGGAATATCCAAAAGGTGCAAGCCTTGAGACTGAAATCAAGTTTCTAGAAAAACTTGGAACATAAAAAGTCTTTTCTAATTCTAAAACAAAGTGACTACTTAAAGTTAAATAACGTGTTCCTATAGCTTCTACATGCGAGCCCATCTTGTTTCCTGATAAGATGCTTTGCTCACTTCCCACCGGCTTCCTTAGGTTTTGCAAACCCTGCAAGGAATTCAAAATGTGAATTGTTGATCTAGAATCAATCCACCATGTGTTAATATTGACGTTAACCATATTAGATTCATAACAAACAAATGAGATTAAATTACCTTTGTCCGCAAGCTATTTCTGAAATTTGGCGCATTCCTTCTTCATGTGTCCCTTCTTTTTACAGAAGAAACACTTGGAATCCTTCTTGATATCGACTTGGGGAGGTACTTTACCTTTCCCTTTCCGATTGGCTTGAGATTTGCCCTTTCCACGCGTTGCCAGCATTGCACTTTCTCCCAGTTCCATCACGAGTCTCTCTTCCTCTTGAACACACATGGTTATGAGTTCATTTATTGACCATTTATCCTTATGTGTGTTGTATGAGATTTTGAAAGGTCCGTATTGGTGCAGAACGGTGTTCAAGATGTAGTGCACCAAGAAGGACTTTGATATTTCAACCTCGGGTTTCTTCAATTGAGCCACAGTGTCCCTCATCTGCATGATGTGCTTGCACACACCTTTCACATTGGTGAGCCTTAGGATGAGACCTTCATGATTAGGGTGCTTGCTAGTGCCTTTTCTGAAGTGACGAATTGATCATCAATGGCCTTTAGCAAGTCTCAGACCTTTTCACGCTGATCAACGAAACCACGAATACCAGCTAAAATTTTAGTCTTAATGAACATCATGCTTAGGCGATTGGATCGCTCCCATCATTTATAAAGCGTGATGTCCACTGCAGTGCTGGTATTAGTGAGCGCTAGTGGTTCATCTTTCCTAATGGCATAGTCTATGTCCATCCACCCCAAATGAAGGAGAACCCTCTCCTTCCAAGCCTTATAGTTATCTTCCTTAAGTTCGGGGATATTACAATGAATTTCAGATAAATTTGCAGGTTGTACAACTGCATAAAATTAAAGATCACATGCTTAAGTTAAAAATTGAGGCCTAAATAAAATTTCATGTTTTACCAATGTAAATCATGCTCAAAATTGAATTTAATGACATAAAAATTGCCTGTGGGCCAAATTTATAATTCAAGCAAATTCAATTATTCTTTATCATATAATTTGTTAAATTATTCACTTAATTCATAATTCTAAAGTGTATATCATGATTTATAATTTGATATAAATTCTATCTTAGTTTTGAAGTTTATGATAAAACTATTGATTCATAATTCTTGTGGGTAAGTTATGAATATTTTATCCTAATTAATTACATAAGATATAATAAAAATTCGTGTATATAAATTTATTATTTTTAGTATAATAATTACATTTAATGTCTAAATATCTTTTTGTCCTAACCAATCATAATATATATAATATTATTTAATTAGAGATGTTGTGGCTATTCTCTAATCAATTAAAAATATATGGATCACTAGACATTATTTATTATAAATCGCATAAACAAAAATATAAGCAATACTTCACATTTCATGCTACGTGAAATGGCGTATACAAAGTTTAATATGAAGCAATTTAAAAAATATGGAAAGCGGAAACAATTACCGCACTAACCAAACACTTAAAAATTTACTTATAAAATTATAAACATTTCTTTAATCAGAGTAAAAAAAATGTTTGGTAAAAAGAATAAGTCAAAATTACATTTTAAATAAACTCCATATGACTCCACATTAATATAACCAGAACTATAAGAGAACTATAAGTGACAGAATATGAGTAAAAATTGCGATAAATATCAGTATTACTCCAAGTGACAATGATAATTCCTCACAAGATAAATAAAATTAAAGCACCACTGTAAATTTGCACACACCAAGGCAGAGATAAAATAAGGCTCTGATACCATATGTTTGCTAAATAATGATTATAGCGATTCTACTATAATGCGGAAAAAGGAATTGAAAAATAAACTTTAATGCCCAAAAATAAATACCTCCAGCCATTGATGCACTCTGTCACTGTTTCTCCAATTCTTTACCAAGAATGCAACCCTCTTGGCTGATTAAAACCTGCTTCAGATGTCAACAAGTATGCTTGAGACCAAACAACCTTTCTGTGCACAAGTTTTGGTTAAACATTGAGAAATTTCACTGAGTGAATGACTTTTAGAGATTAATTCGTCCTCGCTGGAATGTTGTGTATGTGGCCTTAACTAGTAACTTGATTGAGAGCCACCTCAACAATTGAACTGAAACTGTTGTAAGCTAAGACGTTTCAAGCACCACTACTTGGATGAGGTGCATAAATGTACTGATTGCGCCTTCATTTGTTTGGTAACTCCAGCGGAAGATTAAACACTACATGGAAATCAAGAAGAAAGTGCAGTAAACAGTGTCATCAGGATTTCCCACAGATTATGTAGCTGCCAAAATAGTTTGATACTAGGCGCTCCAGGTTAAAGTTGAAGAGGCGAGGATAAAAATAGAGTAAAAACTACAAAGCCCTTAGATTTACCAAATTCACACAAAAACTCTCATCCGTATGGCACTTCTAAGCTTTGCTCTCTCAACTTGATGGTGTAAAACTGAAGGAGATTGAGATACAAGCTTGGGGACCAAACAGAAATATATATAGCCAAGCTTCCATCAAGCTTCTGTTGGCTATGTGTCAGGTGTTCCATGGATCATGGTAGAGAACTGCAGATGGAGTAATGAACCACTTCAGAAGCTCCCAACAAGAAATTAATTAACTGCAGTTGATTTCCGTAATTTAAGAAAATTACCGCAGTTGGTTTCCAGAAATTAAGAAAATAACTACAGTTCACTTCCATAATTGTAGGCAGCAATTGGGAAAAACTTAATGGAGCTTAATATCTTCATCCAACTTGCAGTTTTAGAATAAATTTCTTTGAACATTGTTGGTATCATGACAGACACAAGAACGCTTTAAAGTAAATATTGGTTCAATAACGTGGATAAATCAACTGTTTCTATTTTCCCATGAATGACTTTAAGAACCGAGATCATACAGTTGTTTCCATTTCAAGATCTCTATATAAAGAGGAAAAATAAAATTTGAAGTTGAATAAAGATGCAAGAAGTTGAGAATCTACAACTAAAAAAAGGTAAAAATATAGGAATTATATTAGATTTTCTTTACATCACGCTTCATCATTTGTGATTCAGAGGAAATCACGGTTAGTGTTCTTAATGGAAGATAAAGGTTAAAGAAAACTTTTAAACGACTCTGTGGTCGCGGTTGTTATTGCTATCTTAATTTGACCAGTAGTTGGAAATCTCATTTTTGTGGTTTAAAGGAACGAAACAATCTATTTCTTGTGACAATGGAAGTTAAAGTTGCTGCAGAAAAAACTGAATATGATCAAATACCAACGAAAAATTTAAATTTGTGAGTTTTTCCAGAGAAGTATTTTTGTATCTTAATGTTTTGATTTCTAAAACAATTTTATACTTTTAATGGAGTTCATGAATACTTATAGGCAAACCCAATGAACTTCACAATTTGTGAAAATAAGAATCATAAATTTGAAAGAGTAAATTTATCAAAGATAAATGTGAAGCTATTTTATGCTCAAATAAATTATAAATATCACTAAATTTTGCTCTCAGGTTACCCGCAATGCGACAAACACGTTGCAAGTGCATTATTTTTGGAAATAACAAATAAATTCTAACCTTTGTTCAATATTCTACCCATCGTTCGCATGTCCCCATAGAAACTAATTGTCAGCAAGGATTGTAGATTCAAGGAGTTAAAAATGATTATGATATAAGGGCATTGGTTTTCTGCAGAATTAGGTACAATTCGATCACAGAGACACAGAATATGCTCGTTTGGAAGAAGAAACTTCTTTACAAAATCAAAATTGAAATCATGCTTGTCAGATATTATTTTCATAACTTGAAAGAGAGAGACCTATGAATCCTTGCTTGAGGCTTGATCAATAAAAGTTTGGTTCAGTAACTTGGGTTGAAGGCCTTTAGATTTCATAAATGGGCTTGGGATTGGTTACTGTTAGTAACTGTTTATGCTAGTGAACACAACGTTTCATGTGGAACCAATTCTGCAGGACTTTCAAATACCAAACTCATAAATGCGCTTGGGTTTTCGTTATTGATCATAATTGTATGAAGATGATTCATTTGTAAGGAGACACGTGGGTGGTGAGTCCCAAATTATTGCGAAAGGTTGAACTCAAACATTCTCCACCACATATGATGATAACAATATGAAATCTTCTAATCGTCTAAAACACAAGATCGATAACCCACAATAACATACGGTGACACATAAGCGAGTTCTTCTAAGAAAGAACACCTTACAATATAAATATAATGGTGTTTTTTAAAAGTGTTATAGGTTGATATAATTAGTATTGTAATTAGAAATAAGTAAGATAGAAATAAGTTCTTTTTGTGAAACTCTAGATCTATGAAGAAGATAGTCTAAACTTAAAAATACCAGCCTATTTACC
>APFE030613959.1:22216-38274 GCA_000404065.3 Pinus taeda
TTTATATTCATATGATAAATTGGATAAAAAGATAAAAATATCAATTATTCAAAAATTAATAGAAGGTTTTTTATCCTAATAAATAAATGGAAATTTTATCCAAGTATCATAAATATTTATATCTATATGCATAGGATTTTTTTTTAAAGCATTTTATCAGTGGTAGCATAAATCAATGAGTGTAAAAGATCAATTTATGATGAAGTTAAGACTAGCGCAGCCATATGGTAAATGTTGATAGGCATTAGCATCAAAACAATTACCCCACTATATATTTCATATTGTCAAAATTAATAAATAAAAAAAGTAAAAAATTAACTAACTATAATTTATTTTAAATTATTACTTATTGATCATTATACCAAAGAATTAATATGAGTCTATAAACAATATTCTTAACTATAGAAGTTCACTCCCATTTTACCATAGAAATTTTTCACTATAAATAAATTTTCATAAATTTAATGAAACCTTACAAATATCAATCATTAAAAAATTAATAAAACTTTTTGATTTTTTATTGTAATAAATGAAATTTCATTCCATTATCATAAATATCTATATCTAGATGAATAAGATTTTCTTTATAAAGTGGTAGCACAAATCAATGAGTGCAAAAGATAAATTCATGATGAAGTTAAGCCTAGTGCAGCCTTATAAATTAAATGGTTGGTAAATGTCAATAGACATTAGCATCAAAATAGTTACCCTGCTATATATTTCATATCGTTGAGATTTGAAAAAAAAATCATAAAATTAACTAACTTATAATTATTATTATTATTATTCATTATAAAAAGAATTAATATATGTATTAAACAATATTCTTAACCATGAAGATTCACTTCCAATTTACAGTGGAAATGCTTAACTTGTAAATTGTTTTTGCAATACCATGGTTATCAATACCACATACAATATAACAAGTGTTGATATGACATTTTCT
Organism: Pinus taeda; assembly: GCA_000404065.3. Taxonomy (NCBI): domain Eukaryota; kingdom Viridiplantae; phylum Streptophyta; class Pinopsida; order Pinales; family Pinaceae; genus Pinus; species Pinus taeda. The sequence goes on from APFE030613959.1 coordinate 23,163, forward strand.
TTAATTAATTAATTTGAGATAAATTAAATACAATAACATAACTAAGTTGGAGATAGATGTTGTATAATACTACGAATATTCTAGCATATTCCATGGTCGTTAATCTCCATCATCCACCTAATAATCACTGATAGTTAAATTAAAAATCTTCGAAGGTTGATTTTGAATACACCTGCCTATGGCATAATTACTCGTTATTAGTTTAAAATGTGGATAATAGTTTTACTTTTCTATACTACATTTATTATGATCTAGTTGGATTCATGATTACTTTTATTTGATAATTGGATCTTCTATAATTATGTCGATAGGCATGTCTATTTCAAAATAGGTTTTCCAAAATTTTAAATTAATTATATGTAATTATTAGGTGGATGGTAGAGATTTAACCTCCATGGAATATGTCGGAATATTCATAGTGATATTCATATATCAAGGGTTGATATTTATCTCCAAGTTAGTTATCCTCTTCTAATGAATTTATCTCAAATTAATTAATTAAAGAAACTATCACATCAACACCTATCATATTGGGCATGTGGTATTGTAACAAAAGCTATTTACAAGTTAAGATTTTCCAAGGTAGAATGGGGTGAATTTCCATGGCATAATTAATTAATTTTATTATTATAATAATAATAATTTAAAAGAAATTTATAATTTAGTTCATTTTTATGATTTTTTCCAACATAGACAATGTGTATGTATCAGTGGTAAGTGTGTTGATGCTTATTATGTATTGATGTGTATCCACATTTAACGACCATTTAATTTATATGGTTGCACTTTAGTAGTAGACACACACATCCATAAAATGATTTGTTGGTTTAAGGGGGCTTGACCCAGGTCCAGAGTGTGTTGCACAGTAAAAAAACCCTCAACCACTAGCCCTTGCGGCAAAGGCCTGCAAGTAGATCACACTCTCACCCGAAGAGGTTATGGGAGGCTGCAGCCAAGTTTCTACAACTAGAGGGATATGCACACTACTATTTCCGTGTATTTACGTATCTTTTCTACCTTCCTACAACTTTGAATACATGAAGAACTTCGCAATGATGATTAATCTTAAAGAATAATTCTGATCACATAAAATAACATAAAACAATATAACACGTATTCTTTTGCGCCATTCAGTAAAAAACGTGCATAGTGATAATAAGAACAACAGAGAATAAACACAGAAATAAATACAATATTTTGCCAAACTTCTTCTTTATTAAGACATATCTTCAATACATATACTTCTTTGACCTGCGCACTCATCTGTAGACTCTTCTAGGATTCCGCACACTTAGCTGCGAAGCCTTCCCCAAAAATACAGACTCAAAAACAAAGGCTCAAGTTGCTTATGATCTTTTATCTTTTCCTTATTCTATTACAAAGTATTACATCTCCTTATATACATTACATCATTACAAAAACCATGGTTCATATACCACATATTCCACAAAACCATGACTAATACCCAAAACACGTTACAAAACAAGGGGCTTTTGACCCAACCCAAAGCCCTTAAACATTACGCGATGAATAAAAATTTTCTAGCTTTGCACCCTCCACTCTTCAAAATGTGAAATATTTGACCCAAAACTTGGACCAAGTTGGGATGTGCTCAATAGGCCCCCAACGCTCACCTGTGACTTGTCCCGAGTCATTCAACTACGATTCCTTCGATCTTCGCTGCAATTCCATTGTATATTGCATTATAATGTTGGACTATCTTTGCCATTTGTTTCTCCTGCTTGCGCGTTTCCTCCAGCAATGCCTCTCTGGGTAGGCCAAAAGTCTTCTGCAATATCTCTACCTCCCTTTTCTTCAATTCTTTGATCTTGTCGTCCACTGCCTGAGAAGGTTTGAGCGCCTCATCCTACCATGGATGAGTCCTTGCTTGCAATATCTACTCCTTCCTCTAAAACTCATCTATTTGCTTTTGGAGGTTCTTCCATTCAGTAATGTTGGCAAGTCTTTGCAAGACTAGTAAGGTCTTTACCGCTGTCAAAATTTCATTGCACTGCTTCTGTTTCACCTATAATTCTTCCTCAATATTTTGGATGTTTGGGCCCTCTTGAAGTGAGGTCCAAATTTTCATCGTGTCATCCAATAATTTCCCACAATCTGCCACTATGTCGAAGATAACTTTAATGTTGCCTTTAAATCTTTTTGCCTATGCTCCCGTACTTCTGGTGGCGTGGCTAGCTACAGCCTTATTTGAAGCTTTGATATCTGCACTTCATACTCAAACTTTATCTTCGCCAATGCATTCTTTGATTCCTTGATCACGAGGACGAGCTTCATGACCTTCTCTGCTGGTGGTTCCTCCTCACCAACCTTCATGTTCGGGACTGTGTTGCAACTTTCCTCGATGGATTTTTCCAATTGTTATTGTTGCTAATATGCTTCGTCTCTTTGTTTATCCACCTCCTCCAGCTGCTTCTTTAGTGCAACTTTCTCATTTTTCTATTTGTATCATCATCATCGAGGTCCATTGTTCCCACTCTTACAGCTCAGTTGTTAAACTTTGATGGATTTTGTGCAACATCTGAATGTGCAATGCAAAAATATTTATTCTGACATTCTTCCATACTTTAGCTCATTCTTTGTCCTCTGGTGAGTACCAGTGAAGTTCCCCCGCTGGCACCTGCACAATTCTAATGCCAAATCATGTTTCTATTCTTTGTTTTACTTGTAGTGACTGAGCTCTTTATTCTAGTTATTTTGTTACTTGTGGTAATGCCTTCAGCTCCACGATGCCTTTTTGTACTTCAGTGATGATCATTCTATATCGATCATCAATTTTGTCCCAGGTCTTCACCATGATCTCTTGGACCTTCTCTCTGATCTCGTCGATGTCCCCGTCAGCGAGGAGAAGCGATTCTATGCCCTTGGACTTAACTACCTTCTGTTTTTTCCTCTTGCCTATCGCAATTGTGTCTCTCCTTATGACAATGAAAGATGACTCCTCTGATACTCATACATCACTGAGGTGTTCCTCATGCTCTTGCTATGTTTCCTCTGTTTCCACATTTGCATCCTTTCCACTTGTTCCTGCATCCTGCGGGGTATCCTTCTATGTTCCAACTCCTCCACCAAGTGGAGTCAACCACTCCTCCAACCATTGTTGTACTACAATGAGAAAATTGTCTCCAGTTACTAAGTATGGGAATGGGTGCCATATCGTTGGGTCCTTCATCGCCTTCACATAAGATTTGTGGAAGTCTAATTTGAAATCTACAATGTGACAATATTGCTTATACAAAATCGGTGACAACCTTGGATGCTAATTTACTTGGGCACTGAAGATATAATAGATATGAGACACTATCATTATACCGAGGTGAACAAAGATATTTATATTTGATTTTCAAATGAGAATCATGTATTATTTGTTCTTTTCTTGAATGTTTGGATTGTCCTTCTCCATTGCTTATACTCGACTCCAAACTATTTGATAATAAATTTATTCCCATCACTTTGTAGTTTGATTCAATGATAATTTCAGTCAAGTCCTATCCTTTTATTATCTTTGTGGGTTTGATTTCCATATCATACTCAAGAATTTTTTTTATCCAATGCCCTCATTTTCCTTCACTACCATCTTGGGTGAGGAGTTATTTAATTGCACTAGTGGGAACATATGCCATGATCCTAGAATGCAGAATATATGTTATGAAGGATTCCAATGCTTTGACTAGAGCATAAGCCTGCTTCTCCAAAATATCATATTTGAGTTCAACATCTCTTAACACTCTACTAAAAAAGGCTACTTGTTGTACCTTTCCTTCTTCATTTCTTAGTAATAGCACAATTGCAATAGTGGTATCTAATGCAAAGGAAAATATCAAAAATGGTTTTCTATCGTTAGGACTTACTAGAACTGGTACTTCACCTAATGCCTTATTACTTTGTGAGAAAGATTAACTTGCTTATGATGTCCACTTCAATTCTCTTCATTTTCTTAGCATATCTGTAATCTTCTTCACAATTTCTACATAATCCAAAATGAATTGTCTCAAAAAAATTATTTTTATAAGAAATTCCTGGACCTCCTTTTTATTTCTTGGGAAAGGTATATTACTGATAACTTAAAATATTATAGGATCAACCTTCGCACCCTCCATGGAAACAATATGACCCAAAAACTTACCTTGTGTTAGTGCAAACTGAGATTTCTTTGGACTGAGAGACAAACCATATTTTTGTTAATTTTCCCCTACTAATGCTATATCAATTACTTTAACCCAATTCAATTCTTCAATTAGCAATCTTTTCAATAACAATTAATTCTTTTAATGCTCAATAGTAATTGAAGATAGAATAGTAAATGCAATGAAAATAAGAGACAATCAAGAGCATCAACAAGACACACCAATTTGGTCAAATACTAGGGAAAAATACCCACAAGGGGGAAACCCTTTGAAATTATTCTTCTATTAGATTGTCATAAAGTGTTCAGAATGTTAGTTTTTGGCAGCATTGGATGTGCTCTAGCCATGAAAATTGGTGGAGAGGCTAAGGAAAATGAGTTTTAAAGAACCCATAAACCATTTGGTGAAATTCCACCCATATTGTATTTTATTAAAATAATTAATATTTTTAATGGGGTTCCTAAGTCTAAACTTAGGAAAATTAAAGTATTAATGGGTATTAATAAAAATATGGGTGAGAATGTTGTAAAAATAAAATCAAGTCAAGTTTTAATCTTAGCCTTTGATTAGATACTTAATATTGGCCATTGAAGTCTCAACAAGAAAAGTATAAGAAGGAGGCTTGGGTTTCATTTAGAAACACACACACAGAGAACGAATTGATCTAGAGTTTGATTTATGGGGCTAGGAAGCTGAGAAATCCGAACTAGGCAATCATTCTACAGTAGAGGGGCAGGGATAGTTTAGGAATACTGGACATAGAGGTAGAAGGCCACTAGTGGAGGTAACACAACAACTAGAAGGACTGACGTTGGGTCAGTCTAAGCCCACGCAGGCCTAACGCAGAGCCAGAAGGGCTAGTGCAGAGCAGAGGATGACCTGATGCAGAAAGCTGAAAATTACCAGGGAACTTTTGGAAAAAACATGAGAGGTTGATGCAGAAGTTCTAGGTAGTAGAAGAAACAACGCAGAATCTGACATAGGGCCTACGCATGGCTAGTGCAAAGATAGCCGGGGTTAGCCAGTTCTGCTGCAGGAATCTTCTTGGTGAAGTGAGGTAATCTCACTCAGTTTTCCACCATTATATTTTTCTCTGTCACTGGTTTGTCGGGAGGCCAACCAACATTGTATTCAGAAATATTGCTTAATAATATAAAAACCTCAGAGCTGTTGCACCGATTTTCAAGCATTGGGTTTTTCTGGGGGCTATTTTGTCCAAAAAATAATAGTGTCCTATATATCTTGTTCTTTGCTCAATTTTCTATTTCATGTAATCAAATTTAAAGTAGTGTAGGTTGCAGAAGTAATTTACTTTAGTATTCAAAAAATAACTTGATAATGTATATTAAAATCAAGTAGGTAAAGTAAATTCAATTTTGCTGTAGTAGGGGTTCCTTGAGCGCAGGAATTTTAGCATGGTATTGGATCATTGATTTTAAAACAGGAAGAGCATATCCAATGCTGAACAGAGAAACCAATAACTGCATTTGGCAAAAATTCGAATCCCCTTGAAGGGATTGCATAGTCCTTGCTGGAAAGCAAAGATTTCGAGGAGATATCTCTCTGAGAGAGTCGACAAAGAGGTACAATTTCTAGTTTGTGAGTTTGCAGAAGCAAAGGGACTGACACAGAGCCTAAGCGCAGTGCTTGAAGGGCAGAGTTTCTGCCGGGGCAGAAATCTGTCGGAAAAGAACGAAGACACATAGAAGCGAAATTTTCTCCTCATAGGACTTTTCTCGCCAAAATTTTGAATTCTTCACTTGCCAGACAACATATCAGTGCTGAACAGTGACTAGAGGATTCAATTCGACAGTTTGGGTGAGATGGCATCACATGGGCTAAGAGATCAGGACATGTTGGAAGGAGCTTCCAACTATGTCGTATGGAAGACCAAAATCTTAGTTATTCTGGAGGAGTATGATCTCGAAGCTTACATCAAGAGTATTGTGGTTATTCCCACAGATAATGATCATAAGAAGAAGTACAAGGATGAGTATGGAAAGGAAAAGAGGTTCATACACGATGGAGTTCGAGATCATGTGGTCTCACACTTTTAGGGCAAAGATACAAGCCAAGAAATGTGGGAAGCTTTGTATTCACTGTATGAGGGTTCTTCCGAACAATAGAAGATGTACTTAGAACAAAAGTTGCAACAGACGTTGATGCAAAAGGGAGAAGGGGTTAACTCTTATATTCAACATCTTCAGGACACTAAAGACCAGCTTACTGCAGTAGGGTCTACTCCTCAATCTACCGCGATGGTAAGGACGGTCCTAAATGGAATCTTGGATGAATGACAAGTCTTCATCCAAAGCATATTGGGCAGGGAAAGACTACCTTCATGGGAGGAGATGTGGAAATCTCTTCAATAGGAAGAATTAAGGACAAATATGGTTAAGGTCAACCTCAATGGCAGCAGTGGGAGTGGCATGAAGACCAAGGAGTAGGAGGAGAACAAAACTCTAGCATCAAAGGGACAACAAAAGCAGAAGTGAAAGTAGGACATTTCGAAGGTGAAATGTTTTAGATGTGGTGAGATGGGCCGCTTTGCATCCCAGTGTCCTTTGAAGCAAAATGATAAGGATGAGAAACATGATCCTAAGGCTACTCCAACAAAAATTGATGAAGACGAGTTTGCCATGAGTGCCCACACATCTCCAGGAGGGAAATGGGGTGATATTGAGTTGTATTCGGGAGGACTACATGTTTGTTGGATCATTGAGGAGTCCAACTCTTGGATTAATTCCTTGCTACGTGAGCCCGAGATTCAACAATAGCAAGATGGACTTAGTTTTAGATGATGTAGTGGATTGTTAGGAGAGACAGATTCAATAGCCTGAGACCAGATATTGATCAGTGTAGATCAAGGTTGGCAATAGTGCAAATAGCACAGTGCACAAGTTAGTAGCAGTGAAGAAGATTCAGAGGGTCAAATACTATTAGCAGTCAGATTCCAACATTCATGGTATTATGCTGAACACAGTTAGTTCAGAAATTTTGGATGTTTTTCCGTTGCTAAGCAACAACAATTCGAAAATGATGCAGTGCAGAGCTAGCAGTGGAAATGTTAGCAACAGATGTAGAGGGAGCTATAGTACAAATGCAATAATGGCAGTGGAAGTGTCATGGGAAGCAATACAGTAGCAACAGAAACACAGTGTTGGTGGCAGAAACAATGCAGAAAGGAGATGCTTCAGAGATAGAGCAACATGTAGTTGGACATTGTTGCTAGAGCACATTCCTCACTAAGGGGGAGTGTTAGTTTTTGGTAGCATCAGATATGCTCTAGCCATGAAAATTGGTGGAGAGGCTAAGGCACATGAGTTCTAAAGAACCTAGAAACCATTTGGTGAAATTACACCAGGATTGTATTTTATTAAAATAATTAATATTTTTAATGGGGTTCCTAAGTCTAAACTTAGGAAAACTAAAGTATTAATGGGTATTAATCAAAATATGGGTGAGAATGTTTTAGAAAGCGGATCAAGTCAAGTTTTAATCTTAGCTATTGATTAGAGACTTAATCTCGGTCGTTGAAGTCTCAACGAGAAAATTATAAGAAAGAGGCTTGGGGTTCATTTAGAAATACACACGGAGAGAACGATTTGATCTGGAGTTTGATTTATGGGGCTAGGAAGCTAAGAAATTCGAACTAGGTGATCATTCTGCAGCAGAGGGGCAGGGATAGTTCGGGAATATCAGACAGAGAGGCAGAGAGAAACTAGTGGAGGCAGTGCAACAACTAGAAGGAATGACATTGGGCTAGTCTGGGTCCACGTAGGCCTGGCACAATGCCAGAAGGGCCAACACAGAGAATTTTTTTCCCTCATGCTAAAATCCAGAAACAATTAGGGAACTGCCATAATAGCCGGGAGAGGTAGACGCAGAAGTTCAAGGAGGTAGAAGAGACAACGCAGAAGCTGATGTAGAGCCTGTAAGGCTGACGTAGGGCCTATGAAGGGACATCGTAGAGATAGCCGGGGTTAGCCAATTCTACTGCCGGATTAGTCAGAATCTGTCGGGTGAAGTGAGGTAATCTCACTCAGTTTTCTACTTATATTTTTATTTGTCACTGGTTTTCCGGGATGACAAACAACATTGTATTCAGAACTACTACTTAATAATATAAAACCCTTAGAGCTGTTGCACTGCTTTTTTCGCATTGGGTTTTTCGAGGGACTATTTTTTCCAAAAGTAATTGTGTCCTATGTATCTTGTTCTTTGCTTAGTTTTTTGTTTCATGTAATCAAATTTAGAGTAGTGTAGGCTGCAAAAGTAATTTACTTCAGTATTCAGCAAATAACTTGATAATGTATATTAAAATCAAATAGGTGAAGTACATTATTTTGCTGCAGTAGGGGTTCCTTGAGTGCAAGAATTTTCACACAGAAGAGAGTACAATGAGCCCAAATCTATAAACAAGAGTAAAAGTCAAAGTTTTGACTTATTGAACAAATCAACCATTCAAGATTTAATATGTAAAGTCAATTTTGGTCAATTGTCATATTCTGTAATTCTGGTCAACGATCAACTACAGTCAATGTGTCATAACTAGTCCATAATCCTACGATTAAAGTGCTTGAATCAAACTCACTCAAAGGTTAAAAAGTGGCCTCAAGTGTTGTTTAATCAAAGCCAAAAAAAATGTAAAAACACTTAGTCAAACTCAGTTGAATAAGAGAGAAAATTTTGCGGTCAAAGTCTGAAATTTTTCCTATGTTCAACTCAAGTAAATTAACTCCAAAATCTATGGTTTTTGTGCCAAAATATGTGGCCTAGTGAGACAGAGATACCCCATAAAAATTGAACCAAAATGATTCCAAATAACCCTTGTTCAATGCTGGTCAAAGTGCATATTAGCTGAGATTTGGAAGACAAGGCCATTTGTCTCAAAAACATGCTCGAAGATATGCAAATTCAATTCGCTAAGCATAATTCTCCACCAACAGAGGAAAACACGGGCCTCGAACTTAACCACCATGTTATTCCTGAGGATTAGCATGTGTTATTCATGTTTGGTTTCCTAAGTGTCTCTCTCTTATCGGAGTTATGTCGAGTATATACTAGTAGAATAATAGGAGTGTTGTTTAGTTTTGAAGTTTTGATTGATAATTGGGCCTGGTTTGATAGCTTGCATATTCAGAACATGAATCCCAGTGATGTAATGGAACTCTAAATATCCCGAGTACATGTTGCATCTGGGCGCGAACTTAATACAAATAATACTATTTGGTGTTAAAAAAACAATAAACATATTAAAAAACAATTTTTTTTAAGAAATTCTTAGGATAAACATTTTTTTATAACAAAAATTTGGGAAAAATGAATATATTAAATAAAACATTATTAAAATAAAAAAATAATTAATTAGTTATACATTAAATTTTATTTAAATACATTAATAATTTTATGTTTATGATTTTTTTATGGGGATAACTTATCTACATTGTGGTGTTTTGTATCACATTCTATTTTTTTCATATCCTAGGTCTCCTATGGTTGTATTTATAAGAAATAAACATTTTTTTAAAAAGGTTATAATATTAATGCATCCTATGCTTGTATTTATAACAAATACCATATTTATATTTATAAAACATAAAAGATAACGAGTTGTTATATGTTAGTCATAAGAATTGGGATTTTATTTTAATTGTTGTAATGCAAATATAGCATTTATTTGGATGGGGTGTTATATGTGAGAGGGTAGGGGTGGGTTGTTGTTGTTTCATCTGGCCATGAGACTAAGGGACGTGGTAACACGTATTTTAGATATTCAATGAAAATCAATCCATGACAAAATGTTATGTTGTTCAGGTTCCTTTTTTATCATCTACCACTTTCATCGACCATACCCTATCAAATCGACACCATTCAATTTGTTATCTCATGGAAACAAGACCCATGCCTCTCTCGTGTGAATGTACATAATTACAAGTATTAACAATGTCAGTAAATGACTTTTCCATGGAAATTCAAAGCTTCCACTCTAATGATCATTTTGGAATGCAGACCATCAAGCACATTTTCCTAACTACAAAGGAAATTTTGTTGACCTTAGGAACTCCATTCCTTTTCAAAGGAAATTGTTCATGTGTTCTTGAATACTTCACTTCAAATTATCCTTGTATTCCATGCTCATGGAACTACATTTCCTCTAGTCAATCACTTGGAATTGGAAAAGAGGAAATCCAACATGTCAATGAGATTCCCTCCTCAAAGTTGGCTTTTCCCCCTCTTAACTAAAGTCAGAATTCAATGACATGTGATGGTAAATCTATCATCATGCATGTTTAATTAAATCCAACAAATCGACCAACTATATTTTTTAAGAAGCACTTCATTGGATGGGTGTCCTCCCTTTTGGGTAGGTCCACTCCTCTTTCTTCTTGATTTTGGCATGCGTCTTCTTCTCATAGTCTTGGTGTTTCATTTGGTTATTCACCTAGCCACCTTGCATCCTTTCCATTTCGATTAAATTTCATCCCTCTATCTCACCAGGGTGTTTCCCCCTCTCGTGGCTTCTTGTTCCTCTTGGTTCTCCCTTTTAATGGAAATCATATTCACAAGCCCCTTCCTAGCCACCTAGGTTTGTGATTGACTTTCTTGCTTCATTCAGGATGCGAATGTGACCATGTTCTACTTTTTATATTTTTCCACTTATCCTTCTTGATGTCTTTGTCAACACTCCTCCAATTGTTCCTTGATCTTGTTCCCACCTTTGTGTAGCCATTATTCAATGACAACATGCTCAAGTTATAAGGGGCACAATATACTACCAAGAAAGGGCTATTCATGGCAACACTCGAACCCATCAGAGATTGGAGGAAACAACAACTCATTTTCAGGAGTTTACACTAGACCCCAATGAGGAAGAGCTCTCTCATGACAAGAGAGGAGGAGCCACCTAGAGGAACCTTCTCTTGGACATTGATATAGTAGCTAAGTTGGTTGATTATATTCCTAACATAAGTCACACATGCGGGGTTCAACCAAAACATATTCAGAAATCTAGGGGGGAACAAGTGTAGGTGATTTCTCTTATTTTGATAACAGCATGTGATGCATTTTTACTTTACTTGATTAAATTATTCTTTCCTTTATTATTTTTAGTGTCTCTATCATTAAATAGCTACCAAATCATAAATAATAGTGAGACAATAGGATGCAAGATATAGGTGATAAGCCACGGCCAAAACCTCTCCAACTGAGAGAAAAACCCACCAAAATCCTTCTCCTCTTATAGAAATTCAATTGACAAATTCCATGAGCTATGACCCTTGACCAAGACCCTCCAAGACCAAGTCATCATTCCTTCTTGAAAGCTTCTAGCAACAAACTTTTACCTTCTCACAACTTGTCTAGCAACTTCGACCCCAACAACAATTTTTGCAACTTCAACCTAGCAGCTTCAGTAACTTCATCCTAGAAGCTTCATAACTCCAACCTTGCATATTCATAGCTTTGACCTTGCAGCTTCATAACTTCGATGCATCTTCATAATTTGCGTCTAGCCCATAAATTGTAGAAACCATAATGAAAGAGAGAGAGAGAGAGAGAGAGAGAGAGAGAGAGAGAGAGAGGCCCAAATACTTCAATCTGGATCTTATTCTTCTTCATCATCCTTTTCTAGCTTCTACCTTGAGGAGATCGAAGTTGCTTGAGTGACTGTACAAATGAGGTCAAATTCCTCTTGTTTATAGGCTTGCGAGGGACATGAATTTCTATCTTGAGGTCGACTTGATCTTTGTGCCATGACAAGCTCTTGGAGGGTCTTTTGACTCTATTTTGACTCAATAATTTTTTCTTTACAATATGTAACATGCCCAAATGAGTCTTCAAGACATGACAAGGACTCAATTGAATTTATGACAAACCTGGAAGCACTCAATGGGTGCTTGACCTAAAAATAAATTTCCCTTGAGCATAAAACCCATGCCTCAAGAAAACATATAGTAAATTTATTTTTATCTTTTCATTAAATACATAAAATCATGATTACATATGTAATTATGAAGACCGAACCTAGTTACATATTTCAACACTCCCTCTTAACGAGGGAGGTATTCATAATCCATACAAGGTACTTAGACATTCTCAATCTGAAGAATTCTCATGAGAAGAGTTAGATTGGTAACAAATCTGTATAGCATCATATCACCCAACATTGTCACATAGCAAGGCCTTGACTAACAAATCTATCTATCCACAATATCAGAGCACAATGCTGGCGAGACCAAAGATTTATATACACCCTCATCATTATCTCTCTCAGACCATACCCCACCCGGGTTCTCTCAAAGTATGTTCCACCAGGACTATTCTTATCTTTGATTCCCAATCCTCAAAGAATATTGGTCCTCTATGACTACGGTTATCTTGGATGCCCTATCACATCCTCAAAGAGTATCAGATTCCAGATGCTTACCCAATCCTTTATTCTATCTTCACAGGTGAAGACAAGAATGACGTGTCCATCTCTCCCTCTCAATTAGGGAGAATATGTCCATTCCAGTGAAATAATGTACCCATTCCTATAAAATGAATGTACCCAAATTCCCTCTTAATCAGGGACTTGATCAAGATCCCTCTTGACTAGGGACTTACTTCGAGCAACTCTTTAAGTGGAGATCATGGTACAACCAATTGCTCGAAGAGCTCCTCCTTTTTATGTCATGAAATTCTTTTTCTTTATTTAGGAGTATTCATCTTTTTGGGACTTCTTCATAGGGCATCGACCATCCATCACTTTCATTCATGAATCATGTTAGACATGTCATCCTTTCTTTCATTGGAAAGTGATCCATTAGTCTATTTCTTTCCTTTCCTTTCATACCTTGCTACCTTATTCACATCATGTTTCCTTCAAGATCTTTCATCCTACCACATGGGTGTCAGTTGTAGATGAAATCTACAAATATTCCTTTGGTATCCCTACATTAGCCCATCTAGATATTGTTCAAAAATAAAAAATGAACATTAAATCAAAAATACCTTTGTGATGGTACTTCATCATGACATCTCCTTGCTTGCATTAACATCCTACATATATATTGACACATCTCCAAAAAGATATAAAATGTCAAGGGTTTCTTTCTTTTTAGACTTTTTCAGGATCTTCATATCTTTTCCATGGAGATATCATAGTCAAATATTCTAGTCCTTGGATGTTATTTATCTTCTCCATAGTTGCACTTTTCATGATCTCTTCCTTTCTTTATTCACACATTTCCTCCTAGGTACTTCCAATCATAGTTCTTTCAACTTTGTCAACCATGTCATATTTCATATGAGGACATGTTATGTTGATTTCATCTAGTCAATGTGTGAACCATGCCTTCATGCATCCTTTCACAGGAGGAGATACTTTATTTTGATCATGCTTTTGAGGTAGAACACTTATTCATGATATCTACAGCCATATGACGTGACTCTATTTTATCAAGTACAATAATGCATACCTCATCTCTTTCTTTTGGTCATCTAGACTTCCTTTGATGGCTTGCTTGATATAAACAACCTCAATCCCTTGACCTGATTAAGTTGTTTTGACATCATACCATCATTCCATGAATCCTATACAAAGTGGAATTCTCGGCGAGACACTTGCTTAATCCAGTAGGTGAACCTTCCAATGAAGATTCCAACAGAGGATGTTGATCACCCTCATCCTGTAAATGCTCCTTTTTGAATGATGTATGATGAGCTCTATACTAGATGAATTTAGTTTTCCCATAAGTACTACTTATGCTTCTAATGAGGTCACCAAGAGCTACTTCCTTCTATAAGTGACAACCATAGACTTCTATTTCGGCTATCTGTCATTTTTTATTTTTTTATGATGATGTCAAGAACTATTGATTTCAATCGTATGCTTCTATGATGCATCCTATCATGCTTCTAATGATTCCTCCCATGATATTCATACTTTACAACAGAAAACTTGAAATAAAAACTTGAAAATAACTAGGTGCGGAAGACTATCTCAATCATAGTAGAGATCTTTTACTTCCTCCTTCTTGGATTTCTTATTTTCAGCTTCTTCCACTTCTTCTTTTGTCATTGTGTTTCTTGAGCTTTGGAAAAAATATCCAAAGCCATAAAATTGAACCTTTGACATGTTCTTCTACTTTTTCTGAGGACTAAGCTTCCCAAACTTCCCTTTCTTCTAGTTATGGCAACAATGCTTGAGCTTGCTCCCTTGATCCTACATTGATTTTTTCCTCTAACCTGGTTTCTTCGATTTTGCACGATGACCATAGTTCATTGAATGGAGTAGCTTCCTTCTTCGCATAGATGTATGATCTAAAGTTTCCCCACTCCTTTGGTAGTGCATTGAGCATTATGGTAGTCATTTCTTTGTCAGACATTATTTCTCCCAAATCTTGGAGCTGGTCTCTTATTTCTGACACCCTCATAAAGTATGAGGCTATTCCTTCTTATTTTTATATCTTCATCTTGTACAACTTGAGCTTCTTATTTTGGTAGTTTTACAATTGAACCCTTAACATGACCAATGACTTCATTTTCTATGAGGATCAAATCTATCATTTTCTTCCATGCAAGAAAGTTTGTGTAACGAATAAAATATATAAATAATATAAATATAATGTAAAAGATAATAATCATAAATAATAGTTAGTTAAGCTAGTAATTAGGTTGAAGAGGCATGTCTAATAGGACATGACTCTTCATGAAGAGACACTTGCTTGGCATATAAGGAAACCTCTCGTTTTCATTTGTAAATCATTCTCATCCATATTCATATTTAATATAATATTTATATCCTTAATGGATAATTTCATATTCAAAGTCTTTTGGAGTAATTAATTTATAGAAGGAACTTTGTTCGCTTCATTTGGTATCAGAGCCACGTTTGGATGATCACTAGGCCTTTGGCTATCAACCTATCATCAACCTTGTTGCTGTCATAATTGAAGCTTTTCACCACACATTGGGAGATTCTC
>APFE030613959.1:39735-50802 GCA_000404065.3 Pinus taeda
ATATAAAAATTGAAAGAAAGAAAGAAAGAAAGACAAAAGAAGTGAAGAAAAATAAAAAATATGGAATCCATGAGTAAGGAACAAAGACAATCAATCACAAGAGATATAGAACAATTAATTACAATATTTGAGCGACTTGAGAAAAGAAAGAGAATGGATTCCTTCTTCGATTCTCTACATCCATCATCACTTCCACAGAATGATGTTATCCAGTGTACCGAGAAAGTGCAGCTAAAAGATCAAGAGAATGTCAAAATAGCCAAAATTCAACAAAGCAAAGAAGTGTTAGAATGCAAACATACAAATCTTGTTGATATACGTTACAAAGAAATAATGGAAAAGGAAGAAGAAATTTCTCATCTCAAGGACCACATCGAAAAATTACTGGCACAAGTGAAGAAGACTAAAGTCTCAAAGAAAGAACTCAAGTAGCATTTATTAGAACAAGAAGAGGAAAATTTACGTTTAAAGAACCTTAATAAAAATTTATTAGAACAAATCAGAGATCTAAAAGATGAAAAACTTAAAATTCAAAACACTAAAAATAAGGTTGATGAATCAAAAACCAAAGAACTTTTACTTTTGAGAAATCATAATCAAAGTTTGCTCAATCAAACTAGGAAACGTAAGGAGGATAAGAAGGCATTAAAAGATAAGTTGGAACAAGTCACTCAAGAAGAAGTATCGAAATTTCGAGTCACAACAGTTCAAATTGAAAATAAGGGAACGAATACCGATTCAGTGAATGTCACAACTCAGGAAGAAGACAAACGAGTTGAAGAAAAGACGCGCTTGAATGTTGTAGTTCAAACAATGAACATCCCCAGTGAATGTTTCATAACCAACTCAACAACATCTTTGCCATAAGAAAATATAAAAATTGTCGCATGCCAAGTAAGAAAAAATCAAACAAAAAAGGTTCCATATCGGCATCCAAATCATGAGAACAGACAAATCAACCATGCTACATGTTTGAACCAGTCAGAACTGAAACAACAAATTGATGTTCCAGAGAAGAGTAATGTAACCTCAACCCAGTGCTACGAGGACAAGTCGTTACAAAATTCCAGTGATCAGAATGCTATACAGAAGGTTAATCTTGGATGGTCTGATCCCTTCTTGGTGCGACAATTTTGTTTGTCACTTAGAAGATCATATCAGCTTGTATCAATGAAGATAATTGTTCCAAGACAGAAAAACGTTCGAAGCCGAAAAAGAGATCAAGCCTTTTTCCTTGACAAGCTTTGAGGACAAAGATTTTTGAGGAAGGAGGCAATGTAACGAATAAAATATATAAATAATATAAATATAATGTAAAGATAATAATCATAAATAATAGTTAGTTAAGCTAGTAATTAGGTTGAAGAGGCATGTCTAATAGGACATGACTCTTCATGAAGAGACACTTGCTTGGTATATAAGAAAACCTCTCGTTTTCATTTGTAAATCATTATCATTCATATTCATATTTAATATAATATTTATATCCTTAATGGATAATTTCATATTCCAAGTCTTTTGGAGTAATTAATTTATAGAAGGAACTTTGTTAGCTTCAGTTTGAAAACCCAACCAATTTTTTGCCCTCCTTGTAATATGAAGTCATTTTGACTTATTAAAATATAGATATAAAAATACTTACTTTTCAAGTGAAGATACTATGAGATGATGAAATCTTCAACTTGATGCCTTCATTGATTTTGATGATGATGTAGACAATAGAAGATGTCTTTCTTCAAAAGTGATCCTTGGCTTAAAGGGATATCACATTGATTCCTTGATGATGATGACAATGATTTTTCTTTCTTTTCTTCCTTCAAGATAATTCTAGTTAAACTTGTTTCACAACCTCAAATTTTGGCCCTTCTTTAGAATTTCAGTTTATATTAGGAGTTCTGCAATTTTGGCCCTTCTTCAGAATTTCAGTTTATATTAGCAGCTCTGCAATTTTGGCCTTTTCTGTAATAATCCTAGTTCACATGTGTGGCTGGAAGATGGACAAATTTTCCTCCTTTCTACTTCGCTTGGCTTGACTTCGTTTTTTCTTGTTATTTGGGCTTGTAAAGGAGACCTTTCCTCGCACAAAACATGATCCTTGATGGTGGATGCAATTCGATACTTGTTGTTGCAGAAGGATGTCTCAATACTTCACAGTCGTGGAGAATATAGCCCGGAAAAACAGACCCAAAAGTGCTTCTCTCGTCCTTCTTCGTGATAATAATTATAGAATATGTGAGTTTCCCAAGAACGCTTCAAGTGTGGAACCCTTCTTTGGATGAGCTAGGGTTTTGAGGTCTTCTTTGACTCTCTTAAAGTTTCCAAGATGATCTCTTTATACTTCGGCCCTAGAGTATCCTTCTTCATGTTACCCTTCCTTGATGGAGTCTCTTTAGCTCTGATACCATGTTGAAAAATCTAGGGGGTAACAAGTGTAGGTGATTTCTCTTATTTTGATAATTACATGTGATGTATGTTTACTTTGCTTGATTAAATTCTTCTTTCCTTTATTATTATTAGTGTTCTTTATCATCAAACAACTACCAAATCATAAAGAACAATGAGACAATATGAAACAAGATATAGACAATCAACCAGGGCCAAAACCTCTGCAACTGAGTTGAAAACCCACCAGAATCCTTCTCCTGTTATAAAAAATCAGTTGAAGAATTCGAAGATATATGACCCTTGAACAAGACCCTCCAAGACCGAGTCATCCTTCCTTCTTGATAGTTTCTAGCAACAAACATTTACCTTCCAGCAACTTCGACCCCAACAACGATTTTTGCAATTTCGACCCTAACAACAATTTTTGCAACTTCGACCTAATAGCTTCAAAAAGTTTGACATAGCAGCTTCAAAGGTTTTACCTTGATGCAACTTCACAACTTTGACCTTGTAGCTTCACAGCTTTGACCTTGCAACTTCAGAAACTTTGACCTTGCATCTTCACAACTTTGACCTTGCAACTTCACAATTTTGATGCAGCTTCAGAATTTCGCCTAGCCCAGAACTTGTAGAAACCCTAATGAAAGAGAGAGAGAGAGGCCCAAAAACTTCGATCTTGATATTTCGTCCTTTTCCAACTTCTATCTTGAGGAGATCGAACTTTCTTGAGTGAATGTGCAAATGTGGTGGAATTTGTTCTTATTTATAAGCTTGTGAGGAGTAAGAATTGCTATCTTGAGGCCGAATTGATCTTTGTGTCATGACAAGATCTTGGAGGGCCTTTTGCCTCTATTTTGACTCAATAAAGTTTTCTTTACAATATGTAACATGCCCAAATGGGTCTCCAATACTTGACAATGACTCAATTGACTTTATGACAAACCTAGAAGCACTCAATGTGTGATTGGCCTAAAAATAATTTTCCATTCAGAATGAAACCCATGCCTAAAGAACACAAATAATATTTTTATCTTTATCTTTTCATTAAATACATAAAATCACGATTACATTTGCAATTATGAAGACCAAACTTAGTTACATATTTCAACAATACATGCACATGATGGACCTGTATTGGCACATGAAATTCCTTCTCGGCAAGGTACCACTGGATCAACATGAACACAGAGAGGACCTCCTCCTCTCCATGGAACATCTTCACCAACATATGACATACTTGGATCAATGAATAGAGTGCATAGAGATGCACCTCAACATTCTCCCCACTATTGGCTGCTCACTAAGAAACAACAAGGAGTCGATATAGCTTTTAGCTACATATTCAGTCCCCTCTTTCTAGTTTCTTTGCTTCTGTTATGTCTTTAGTTTTTTAGTTTCCCGTTCATTTGGTTTGTTCTCATGGCATTGAAGGTCGGTACTTCAGTATATGTATGATACATTTTGAACTCCTTAGTAGTTTTTTGTCCTCTATCTCTCTATGGAGTGTGCATTTTTGATAATGGTCAAGTTACCTGAATGACCAACCAATCTAAAACTTTCAGCTTTCTCATATAATTTCTTGTTGAGAAGTTAATACAATTTTTACTTCACATAAAAAATATTAAAGTAGCATTTTAAATACATTACTTTTTGTTTTTATTTATAAAAACATAAAAATATATCTTCTTTTAAATTTTGAGAATTTTAAATTCTATATCAACATTTATTAATTTTAGATATGAAAAGATTTTCCTGTTTTGTATAAAAAGCCTGCCCAATGTGTTTAAATTGCGATTTTTTTTTTACAAAATAAATTTTATATAAGTTAATTTTAAGATAAAATCAATTAAGTAAAAAAGATTATATATATATATATATATATATTAATATATATATATATATATATATATATATGGAAAAAAATCATAAATTATTTTAATATTTATGAGTATAGGTTCTAATCTTAGTTTTGGAGTATAAAGAAGATTAAAATTTTCAAGATGCAAAATTTCTTTTTAAAATACAAAATTTTCAAAAATAAAATTAAAATTACACCTCTAAAAATTTGATCCCCGTCAACACTTCATAGATTCAAATTTAAGATTTTATGTTGATGTGTTTATATATATATATATATATATATTTTATCAATCTCTATATATAGGAATATCCTTATCATGCCATAGACATCTATTTTGGAATAGGGCTTCCAGAATTTTAATTTAATTACCAATAAGTATTAGGTGGATGGAAGTGATTTAACCTCCAAAGAATATTCTAGAATATTTTTAGTAGTGTATACAAATCAAATGTTGATATTTATCTCCAAAGTAGTTATACCTTTTTTTCCCTTTTAATTAAATTGATTAATTAAAAAAATGTCTTATGAACAAGTGTATTGATAAGCCATGGTGTTGGCGCATGGTTTTGAAACAAAGCCTATTTAAAGATTAAGAATCTCCATGTTAAAGTGGAACTAAATCTACGTGGTTAAGAATCTTGTTCCATGTTCTAAATGTGCGTATGTTTAACTCATACTAGCTAAGGAATATAAATAAAATGGTTGGTAAAGGATGATAATCATCAATAGTGATAAGAAACAAAACACTTACTTTATAATGCACCTGACATTGCTAAAATGAAAAATTTAAAGTTAAATTTAAAAAAATCATAAAAAATTAACTAAACTATATTTTTTTTATTTTTTTTGGTAAATGAAAGTGGTGTCTATCTATTCCTTCAACATTCAACAGGTAAATACATCATGAGCGTCCATACACAGATGGTATCAACCTGCCAAGTGGGAAACCATGTCTGTTGACCATGTGGTTGAGTTATAGCCAGTCCAAAATTTAAATTGTATGAGTGAGTCTTTCAAAGCCACATAAACAAAAATATCCTTATAACCTCTACTATATATCATCTTACTCTGGATAACAAAATATATATAATATATATATATATATTATGAATGTATGGGAGTCTATCCATTAGAATAATCTACTGGGGTAGGGTTCTTGGTGCTAGTTCTTGGTTGTTCTATCGATGGAAAGCATGGAATGCATGTCTCTATGCAAGACAATCAAGAATTTTGTCGTTGAATTTGGAATTGGCTCAATTGTAATTCCTTGTGAATTGCCTGCAACTCCTCCATGATTCCTGGGCTACTTGTCACTAGAATCATCAAGGCCCGCAAACAATGTTTTCATTAGCTAGTAAACATGCAATATTTGCAAAAATAAGGTGCGACGACCCCGAGTATTACTCGAGCCTGGAATAATGACATCCCACTCAACTAACAGGTCTTTCTCACTAGGATCCAATTCTGCTCGAATTTCAGTATCCCAATCTCTAATTGTCTCTCTGGCCCGAGAGTGCATGCCAGTTTGGTAAGAATTGGAAGCATCATGACTCATTATAGAAGTTTGCCTACGACCCCTGCCTCCATTAGAACCAGAGTGGACCATATCTCAACCTCGCCTTCTGCTAGCACCTGAAATAGTCCTACAATTGGAGTGCGCCATGTATTTTCTTATCCTGCTTTTGTATACTTTCCTCAAGAGTTCAACAAAGCCTGGCCCCTTGTCTATGGTCCGTACATGGGCATGACTACTAGGCTTCCATAGTTGGAGATAGTAAACCACATGCTTGGAAAGCTCATAATAAAATGTACCTACGATATTTACCAAACATCCACAAAGAAACAAAAATTTAATAAACCAAATCCAAAGTCATTCCATATAATGAAGAATCTAGATGAAAACATTCTGACCCATCCCTTTATGATGGGATTTTCCCCATAATGTTTGTTGGTCTGCAAAGAAAGGTGTTTTCCCTAAGCCTTATTGTCCTTTAGAAGGTTTCCACTAGAAATCCAAATGTGGATATAAGGATAACCTCCTCCATGTCTAAGTCTATAATTGTGGTTACAAGTATATATGGAACCCTCAATATAAGAGCAACATAGGACTAGACAAAACTCACTCCCACCCCCAAAGGCTGAGAATGGAAACAAGTAGGTTCCATGATTTCCCCAAGACCCAATTTCTAGCTAAACTGAACGTACCTAGAACAGAGCCAACAACAATGGTATAAATGAAAATTTGACATAACCAACCTCTAAATTAAATAATGGAAGAGTTGGTCCAATACCATCTGACGAAGATATAACCCAATCAATCCCATAATCCAACATAGTAACCACCATGATTCGACGAAACATTCTACTTCTAGAGACATCTAACCGCATTCATAATGTAAATTTAAAAACCTTCCAGAACATACCATTGAGAGTTGAGGCCGAGCCACCCAAATGTGCATACCCAGGCTAGGAAGAGAATCCCTCGTGCTCCCCACACT
The DNA here is from genome assembly GCA_000404065.3 of Pinus taeda. Classification (NCBI taxonomy): domain Eukaryota; kingdom Viridiplantae; phylum Streptophyta; class Pinopsida; order Pinales; family Pinaceae; genus Pinus; species Pinus taeda. The sequence continues at coordinate 46,480 of APFE030613959.1, forward strand.
GCGACAATGACCTGATCCCGTGACCTCTACTTGGAGATCTGAGAAACCCTAACCATATCTCTCAAAATTCTTATGGCCCTAATGTTGATCACCTTCTCTTACCTTAATCACCCTTTATTGTACCCTCTCTTAAGTGAAATTACCACCTCTCATATGATGCATCCATCCACATGTGTGGAGGTGGGCACACCACCCCCTGCCTTAATGTTCACTCTTACCATTACCGTCGCATGAATCCCATGATGACCCTTTTCATGGCTTGCATATTCAGAATTCCATATTGCAAATTGGTCTAGTGTCTTGGTTGTTTTTGGAGTCTTACTCTAAGATAATGCCTAGATCTTGAAGGTCATCACTGAGGTTATGTGTTGGCCAAGTGGACTCTAGGGGTCTTCTTCTGTTCTGGCAACCCCAAATTTCTAGGAAGTTTGTCTCTTTATTAGCTTCCCTACTGATGTGAGATGGAATCATGTAGTCAAATCACTGAAGGAGGTGTTTTATACTCTGGAACAACCTGACAATCATCCATCTTCATGCCACATTTTCACTCCTAGTTCCCTAGTACAATGTTTTTACAATTTCTATTACCACTCGAATGTCCCTTTTATCACTATTTTCCCGTAACCTTCCTGGTTTGTGAGTAACATCCCATTTTCTAGGGAATTGAACTCTTCTTCATTATTGTTGTAAAAGCCAATGTTTGCTGCATATATAATACTCACTCTGTTATGCTAATCCTGGAAAATGCCACCATAAATAGCTTCTCCCGAATTTCCTTTAGATGCTCCATCAAAATTAAATTTAATGAAACCTTACTTGTGGGGGAAATATTTGTCTAGGGATTGAATAGGGGGGACCATATGATTATAAGAAGAGGGAGCAACCATTTGGGGTGATAGGTTCAATGGATTCATAATTCGGGCTTCATGGGGAGCTACTTGCTAGTTGTTCAAAATACCATCAATCTTCTAGAATCGTTTCCTTGATGTTTTGGATTGTCCCTTCCCAAATTTTTTCTTGATTTTTTACATTTTTCTTAAATATTTTTCTATTGTGCTCTTCCAGATTTCCTAAAGGAGAAATCCAACAGATAAACTTAAGGCCTTGTTAAGAACTAGACTAGACATGATTCCTCTTCTCCATAATTCTATGGTTTCCTTCATGCTCGTCCCATCCTGATCTGTAAGATCAAAAACCTGGGTTAGATCAATCCACATGTTTGCAGCAAAGTGGAATGAATTTAATAGATGTTATGCATCCTTTGCTTACTACCTACATAGAATACAATGTGGTGGCCCATAAAAACCTCATTTTTGCAGTTGGTCCCAGGTGAGGATACAACTATGGAAAACCAACCACAAAAATTGTGATATTTTTGGCTACATGTTCTCTTTCTATATCTTCTTCCATAGTGATGACCTCTAATCAAGGGGTTCTTCAGTAACTAGATGATATGCCTCTTTTACTGTGAACGTTCCTTTGGTAGAATATCCCCATCTTAAGATGTTAGGTGCATCTCGTCTTGCAATTCTTGAGGAGCGGAGTTCATATTCTATAAGATGCCATTATTCAGAGTTTGGGGGGTTCTCCCAATCTTATTTTTCCTTCCATTGCCTCCAGTTGGGGTTAGTATAGGATGATTTCTAGTAATTGTTCACCGTGGTGCAAATTAGATTCAATGTGTAGAGGAAGATTTCCCCCAAATCTCACCTACTATATAATTTATCTCTATGTTTCCATATGTCCTACCAATAGAGATTTGTTTGTCCATCCCGTATTTCACAAAATGTGTCTTCTAACAAGGTCCTAGTTTCTATGATCCAGGTCCCAAGTAGAGGAGCCAATGGGTGTGGCATCCAACACTAATTTTCCAACTTGGGAGGTTAACATATTATATTTTCTGGTCCAAATTTCCTTCCATAGATCTGATCCTCCCAACAACCATCTCCACCATAGTTTAGCACCCAACACTCTATTTAAAAATTCTATATCTCTTATTGCAAGCCTCCATGAGAGAATGGGTTTAACCAATGTTTTCCATGCTACTAGGGGCCATTTCTTGGATTTTTGAGCCCCACTCCAGAGGAAATTTTGAAAATATCAGCCATGTATTTGAATACAGTCTAGGGGCAACCAGGCCTGAGAGATAATGGATCAGAATTGATTGTAGCATACCCTTCAGGAGAACTACTGTCCCAGTTTGATTGAGGGCTCTAAATGCCCATCCACTGAGTTTATTTGAGATTTTCTAAAGGGTCTCCTTCTAGCAGGCATCTTTTAGGGAATTGAACACGAGGAATACCGAGCTATTTGGTCAGGAGAGAACTAATCTGGAATTGATGCGGGATCATTCAAATTCCAAGTCAAAATGTGTTTTGAATAGACTAGGGGGTTTTGTTTATCAGGGGAGTTGGTTTCCTAATTAATTATAAGTATTTAGTTATTTGTATTTCCCTATGTTTATAAGGAAATTTAGAAAAATATGTATTTAGGAATCATATTTTCAATTAGATATTTTCCTCTTGATATATTTCAGGAATATTTGAGTGAGTTGGAGAGATTTGCGGATTAGTTAGATTGTTGAAGGATTGTGGATCTAAGAATCTTAGATTAGAGGTTTAGGTAAGGATATTGTGGATATGAACTGAATTAGTTTAGGATCCTTTTGTATTTTATTATGTAAACGAATGATGAAGAATAGAGGTGTGCGATAGAGAATATGAGAGAGTTGAGAGCATTATTAGTAGATTGAGGCAGATTGAGGCCTCTAGGCTTAGAGGGTCGAATCCATTGTAAATAAGGCCAGAGGAAGTTGATGAGGGATTAGCACAACACAAGAATAGCGTAAAGGATTAACGAAGAATGTACTAATTCTAGCATTAGAGTGGCACAATGCAGAAGAGCACAAAGCTAGTTAGAAGGCGACATGGTGAAAGGAAGATTTAAGAGGTGCAAAAGAATGCCTTTGTAAGAATTACTGAAAGTAAAGACAAAATCTAGAGTCTTGTAGGAGAGTTGAAAGGAGGCGCAAAAGAAATAAGAATCATATAGCCAAGAATATCAAGACTTAAATTGGAGCTTAGTCAAGTCGAGAACGATCCTTCATAAAAATGAATGTTCACATAGCAAGCCAAAATAGGAGTCAAGTACAAAGGAGCGACATAACACTTAGGAACTTTTGAATTGACAAGAATTTATCGTTTAAAACTGTCGAGAGACGAATTTAGAGTTTTGTCGAGAGAAGGCGTCATTTGACATCGCCGGGACAAAAGGTCGCGCGCCTCGAGGATCATAAGTTAATGTCTTTAAAATAGTCGATATTATGGATCCATCTATTAATGGGAATGACAGAAGACAATAAATTTCCCATCGCCCAGGGCCATCAAGCCTGGAAACTTGAAATCCCATGACTTATTTTAAAGTGTGTGCCCAGAAGCCTGGAAGCCCGAGATTTATGAAGATTGAGAGTTGGGCATAAGGGGCGCTGATAGGTGGAGTATACATGGTGTAGTCGAAGATGTGGAATAATGGGCCATACCCAGAAGGTTGAAGTCAAGACTTCCATTTCATATTAAAAGGAAAAAGCCACAGGGCATAAGGAAGAACTGACTCACATGGAAAGTTGATAGTGGTAAAAGAATGTGACAGTGGAAGCAATGACATGGAGTATTGCATGAAAGTGGGCTAGACTAGAAGCCCACGAGCATGTAAGGTTTTAAAATTATTATTTTTTAGAATCATTAGGGTTCCGGGGTCACGGGTATATGAGGGCAAGGTTAAAAGGCCTGGTTCCAATGGGCAGAGTAGGAAGGAGCTTGATAATGTGAGGGGGGATGGAGTAAAGGTTGTGCATGAAAGAAAAAGGCCCAAGTTAGAACTGTTGTGAACCTGTAGATTTAATATTAGGGAATATGTTTAATGGTGTGTGGGAATCAAAATCTTTCAGCTCCTCCCATTGTGATTTGTATATAGAAGGGATTTATATATTGTGGAAGGATTCTGTGGATTGGGTAGAAGGGAGCATATTTCGACAAATTTAGGCACTGTGAAGGAAGCGCCTTCTTGACAGAGTTGGGCACTGTTACGCAGTAATTTGTCACCGTTGGTCACCGTCCTTGTTACGCCCTCGCTGTCACACATTAGAGGACACATTTACGGACCTGTGACCAGTGACATAACTTGAAAACACTTGCATTGAAGTCCCCTGAGTATGAAGTTCAATAACCCTGAAGACACCCTCTGAAGATTAACCTTGAAAAATGCCTTTTTCCCATTAGCGCGGGTCCACAGTGTTTTAACCCGCGCCAATGGCTCAGTCCCTAC
>APFE030613959.1:77643-124680 GCA_000404065.3 Pinus taeda
ATGGCATATTTATTTGTAGATTAACACGATACATTCGACTACTGCATCATTTGACCATCAAAGCAGCATCACACATACCACGGTGTTGGTGAATAATGTTAGTATAGCATTTAATATTGAACAAGCAAAGGGTATTTGATCGATAGAGAGTACATATGCAAACAAAAGGAATTTTAAATGTGAATAGAGGGCATATATGCCATATGCAAATGGAGGCCAAGGAACAAATTGAATGAACTGAATTCTACAAACTAAATCAGTGCTAAATGAACATATGGTTGGGGGACATCGACATACTACCCATTTCTATTGCTCAACCTTGACATGCAATGTACTGCGATTAAGCATAAATGAACCTGGATGAATCAAAACGAATTTGATTAACTTTTTTTGAGGTTCATTGAATTTTGAACCTTAAGGTTCAAATTCAACGAACCTTGTGACATTGTATGAGGGCATTCACCTCGATAAGGAGAGTGAATGCATGGGTGTTGGGTGGCATACCGAGGGGCCACAAGTAATGCCAGATGTCCTAAATCCTCATTAACATTAACTTAGTCACCTTGAGTTGACACCTTGATCACCTCGATTAGGGATATTGATATACAAAATTAATAGTGTATATGTGTAGGGGTTAGATGTAATGTAAGAAAGATTGTATGTCAACATTTTTAATGTTGACTTTATTATAACTAATAATAATAATAGTAATAATAACTTATAAAAAAAAACACAAAAACAACACAATCTTCCCTGTTCTCATTAGTCCTTCTTAGTGCAATAAACTGGTTTGAGCTAAGTAATAAAAATATTAAAATTTAATTTGTTATATATATATATATTTTTTTATTAATAAAATTAAGATCCATCTTTTAGATAAAAGAAAATCATAATTCCATGGGCCAATACCACAATTTATCAATACCATGGGTCATCTAGGGTTTTAATGATTATGTTATGGATCTAAGCTTTTAATTATTCTGTTACAATACCATGGGCCAATACCATGGATTATCAATACCACATGCCCAAAAATCATAACTCATTTCACAATTAAAATATTTTATAAATATTTTATTTTATGATTTTTTTAAAATTAAATCTAAAAACAAAAAGGCAATAATTACTTTTAAGATATATCTAAACCCTCCACCCTCATGACTAATAAAAATATTCCCATAGAGATTAAATCAAGGTTTTATTAAAATTAAAAATGGGAATACTTTTATATATACATATGTGAAATTTATATAATATAAATATTATTATAAGGAACTTGGATAGACTCACAATGATCCATGAAAGGTAGTGAATGATTCTTTTAAGTTTTTTATTATTATACTTTTTTTGACATGATTGATCCAAAATATAGGTTTAATATTTTACAACCAATTATGTTTTTTTAATTTAGATACTTTTTTAAAAACAATACAATTGGATAGGATTTAAGAGAGAGAGAGAGAAAGAGAGAGAGGGTAAGTGAGATGGAGGGTGAATAAAGTGGGGGAGAGAGACAAAGGTGAGAGAGAGAGAGGGAGAGGGAAGGAAGAGAGAGGGGAGGGGGGGTGGGGAGGGGGGGAGAAGGGCCGGGGGGGGGGGGGGGGGGGGGGCGTGCGGAGGGTGTTTTGGGGGTGGAGATGGAAAGGATAGTGCATGATTATTTTAAGTTTACATCGTATTTCTTTGACATAATTGATCCAAATATAGGTTTAACCTTTTACAGGAATTATACTTCTTATTTAGATACTTTCTTAAATACAATACAATGGGATTGGATTTAAGAGAGAGAGAGAGAGAGAGAGAGAGAGAGAGAGAGGCGGAGAGAGACATGATAGAGTAGGGGAGAGAGAAACGTGGGAGAGAGTGGGAGAGAGGAAGGAAAAGAGAGAGGGGGGAGAGAGGAAGGAAAAGAGAGAGAAAGGGGGAGAGAGAAGGAGAGAGAGGGAGGGAGAGATATTTTTTAGTTTCGTACTGTTACTTACTTACAACTAGCCTAGATCCATCTTAACCCTAGATCTATCAAACATCTAGAGGGATCAAATCCATTGAGGTGCAAACCTCTTTTTTTAGTGAAAAACTTGAGGAAAGGTTTTCACCTTGAGAGATTCGATCCCTTTGAGCGCTTGATAGATCTGAGGTTAAGATGGATCTAGGCTCGTAGATATTTAAATAAACAAATATATTAAGTAATTTTTGGGGTTATTAACATATAATGCAAATATAATTTTCCATAAGTTGCTTTTGTATGTAATGTTTTATGAATAAAAACATTGAATTTCCAAATATTGGCTTAAACATACTATAACTAATGTTATATTAGAAAATAATAGAAAAAATTAGTGAAACTTCCTTATTATTAAGGAAAGATGTCATGGGTTGCTTTTAGCTTAGTTTTTTGCTCTATTTCTATGTAGCCACGGGCTTGCTTATAGTTTGAGTATGCAAGATAAATATGTAGATCATATATTTCTTCTTGGAGGGAGTTATACTTATCATCTAATAATTGGAAGATATTTTAAATGTGCTTTAGGAGAGGGCTATCTTGCTTAATGCTATTATCTATAATACAAGAAATCATCTCCTTAGTATATATATTGAGCAATCATCTCCTAGGTATGCTAGTATATATATTAGGCAATCACCTCCTAGATATGCTAATGTAGGTCCACATTATTTTTATTCCTAATTCCATTGTGAGAGTTCCTCATGTTTATAATCAACTTCTCTCTCTATCCACACTCTAGCTCCTATTGGTGTTGGAAAATCTTGTCTTGAGTTCTTTTAGAGGTTGTATAATGGTTGGCTTGTGCCTAGACTGAAACCCCTTTATCAGAGGCCTAATGTCCACTTATTGTTTATAGGGATGTGGAAGTATAAGGCTTTCCCCCTTCTACTCTAAACCTTTAGATTAGTCTTCTCTTGTGTATTCGTTGAGGTGATGCATCCTCTATCTCCTCTATTTGGACCAGAAAGACACTTCACAAATACTTGCATGTAATGAAAGAGGAATTCAATGGAGTTACATGTTTTCCTTAATGATATAGCTATGATAACTTCTGAAATATTGGTCATTGACATCTTTTGCCTCACATAACATCTCTCAACCATATGATGTAGGAAAACAAAAATGTTACAATATTAGATAACTCTATATTAATAACATAGTCTAAAAACTATAATAAGAAAAACGTAAATGTTTAAAAAAAAGAAAAAGAAAAAAAAAAACAACCATTTCAAACATATAAATTGCAAATATCATGTTAAATTTTAATAATGCACAATTTGATTAGAATGAAAATATTAAAGAGTTTTAACTCCATATTTACATTAAAAAACATAATCCATTAATCCTATATAACAATTACAATTTAGCAATTTTTTTAAATAAATAAAGAAATAAAAACATTTAAGTCTAAATTAGCAACCGATAGTAGTGAATTTTTAGTTGTTGGTCTTCTTCTAAGCAATTTTTTGTTCAGCTATTTTTTTTTTTAAACTACAATCACTGGTTTGAAAAACGTCAACAAATGAATTATGATGTGATTTTCACTAAACCCTCTTTCATTAAAAAATATAATTTTAATTATTGAATACTAATATTTATAATATTTTACAAATTTTTGAAAACACTATAATAAATTTTTCTGATATTAAAAATACAATTTAAATTGTGATCTTGTGTTTCCAAATTTCGATGAAAACATCGAAAGATCGTGCAGTTACACAGCTGTCTGTCTCTAAATTGGGAGCATATGGAAAGATAATTGTAAAAATTATCGAGAGACATTTAGACTTACCGAATTTCATGTATTCGTAATGATGTTATAATTTCATATAATCTTAATGATAAGATGGAATATTTAGATAATTTTTTTTAACTAAATCTGAAGTCACAAAGAACCAACCTAATTTTTAAAAATTTAATAAAATATAATTTTTTGTAAACATAATATATTAAGCTATTTTGATTTAAAATTATTTTCAATATTTGAAACATAATTGATTTATGATATAAATTATTTTGTTTAATATAAGTATATATGCTATTTGATTAAAAATATTTCAATATTTGAACAATAATAGAATGTATTTTGCATATAGAATGTCAGTTTGTAGGAAGTATGTGATGTTTAAGTTTTGAAGTATTGTTATTGTTTTATTTTTTATGATTTTATTATTATTTATTTTTTATATATTTGTTGGATAGGAATTTGTTAAATTTACACATTTATTTTGTAAATCTTGTATAATTTAAGTGTCTTTCCATTTTTAAGGACATTGAATGTATTTTTCATTTAAAAATAGATTCTATATAACTACAATAACAAAAAAGATATTGTCGATCACAGTTTTTTTTTATTATTTGTCAAAATCTTGCAAGAAATTTTTCTAGAAATCTTACTGTGGAGACTTTAAATCATTTTTTTGATGGTGGAAATGGATTTGGCACCCACAAGGACCCTTGGTTTGTAGCATGTTTAGACTAAGCCGAAAAAACACAATTCATCCAGAAATTGTTTTACCAAATTCCCACCAAAAACTCTAAAGAGTATGGTGTGTTAATTAAAATTCCGAGTATTGTGGCTTGTTCAGATTACGTGGAAAAAAATACAATTCATCCAAAAATTGTCTCACCAAATTCCCACCAAAAACTCAAAACAGTTTGGTGTAGAACAATGTAGTGCATTAATTAAATTTCCCACCTAAAACTCAAATAGTGTGGTGTAGAACAATGTAGTGCATTAATTAAATTAGTAACTCTAAAGAGTGTGGTGTATTAATTAAATTTTTGGGTACTGTTGTATGTTTAGATTACGTGGAAAAAAAATACAATTCACCCAAAAAAATTGTTTCACCAAATTCAAAAAAAAAAAAATCTCAACAACCCTGTGGTGTAAAACAGTGTATTTTTATTAATTAAATTAATAATTGAGTTAATGAGAAAATAAATAGAGAAAAACTCAAAACACTGTAAAAATATGTAGTGTATTAATTAAATTAATAATTAAACTAATGACAAAGTAAATAGAGAAAAACTCAAAACAGTGTGGAGTAAAACCTTGTAATGTATTAATTAAATTGATGAGAAAGTAAATAAATTGGTTGTTTTAGTGGGACTTTTTGGAAGCTTTTTCTCCTAATTTCTTTAAAATCCCGCAAAAAATTATTGAAATCACAAACTTGATGGTAACCTATGCACAATCGAAGTGTCCTAGGTTTTTCACCGTGTTGAATCCATAGATACAATCAAAAAACCAATTTAAATAACCCAAATCAAGATTTCACATTAAATTTTTCTGCTAGATTTACAAAACTCCCAAAAATCGCATGAAGACAACTCCATAAAAATAGCAAACTTAAAAATAAATGAATTTTTGAATATTCACCATACATTCTGCCAATTATATTATTCCGCGTGGCCAGTAAACAAGTCAGGTTAATGGCTAACAGGCCTGCCATAGGGCATTAAATGCCTGCTTAGCTGGATGCTCTATAACGCGATAACACGCGTGCGGTGAGTAGATAAATAAAAAATAATGCGCGTGTGTTATCACCTTATGGAGCATGCAGCTAAACAGACATTTAATGCCCTATAACAGACCAGTTAGCAATGGCCACAAGTCAGCCCTAACTAAATTACAAACACATTACAAATAAGCGTGAGGAGGAACAATTCTAATTACGCTACTCAAGCCTGAGTAGAAACATATTACAAATAGCCGTGAGGAGGAACAATTCTAATTACGCTACTCAAGCCTTCTGTTGTGGGTTTATGAGAGAAAGAGCAGGTCCGAAATGAAGTGAAGCCTAGTTGAAAGCAGCGTTCTGTGAAAAAGTTTCGACACATCTTTTGCCAAAGGTTTTGGCACATTTTTTGGAAGATTTTTGGTCCTAGTTAGTGCCCAATTCGACCACTGGGAGAAATACCTGTGGGCAACAGAAGAGGGTGGCGCTTTTCGTGAAGCAAGGGCCGGGACGAGCGCCCATGATCATTATTTTGCTGGGGTTGCCCACGTCGACCACCGGGAGAGATACGAGTGGCTTCTGGAAGACGTTGCGGTGATGAACCACGATCATCATTTCCCTGGGGCTGCCCAGGTCAACCACTGGGAGAAATACGAGCGACCGCCGGATGACGCAGCGGCAGCGAGGAGCCATGGCTTTGACGTTGACGTTTTTCCTGGGGCTGCCCACTTTCTCCAAACCTGTTTTCTGTGCAACCGTTCTCTCAGGCCCCACACGGATATTTACATGTACAGGTAAACATCCCTTACTTTTCTGCCTCTTTACATCTAAGCTGCGAAGGGTTATTGTTTCACGGGCAAAGATAAAGATGAAAAAATTTGTTGTTCCTTTAGTCCTTCAAGAGAAGACTTCGTTGACAGTAATTGTTCTTCAAGTTCCTTCTAGGTACATGACTCTCTGATCACTGTTCAAACACCTGACTGAAATTCCTTGAGCTCTCTTGGATTCTTCATTAAGACTCTGAAGTAACAATCTTTTCTCACTACCAAGAGAAACATTCTCTCTTTTCTGCTATTCATTTTCTTTCAACAGCTCCAGGTGCTTCTCCTCCAATTCTGTATATTTCTTGGCAAATTCTGCTGGCATTGATTCAAAGTTAATCACCTGCTCTTCTTTCTCCTCAAGCTGCTTCTTAAGACTGGCATTCTCCACGAGAAAATGTTCAACTTCTCTTCCATTTTCTTTGCAGCTTCCCCTTGTTCGCTTGCTGCAATTTGGATATCGTTTCATCTTTTCCAGACATGGATATTTTGTCATCTTTATCTTTGCCCGTGGAAGAATAACCCTTCGCTGCCTCTTTACACGTACAGGTAGCCGCTATCTGAGGCCTCTTTACATCTGTTTGGATCGGCTTGTGAGACTAATGAATATTTTGTGTTTCCTTCAAATTTTTTTCCCACCAGCGACGCTGCGTTCTGCAGCGAAGAATGCAGGCGAGAGCAGATTGTGCTTGATGAAAGTAATTCAAACTGCTGCGCAGAGAAGAAGGAACCATTGTTGCCACTAACCATAGGCAGACCTCCGCGACCAACGTGTCCTAAGGACATTGGTAAATAAAAACAAAAACTGATACAAAATGAAAGTTCGGAATATTTTTAGGCCAAAGTTTGAATGTAATTGGAGTAGCATTTTAGTTTCATTTAGCATGGTGTTAATGTCCCCACACTTGAGAAATCCTAACTTGTATTCTCAATGTGGTTTGCTGTGCGTGCATGGATTATAGTAACAACAGTGATGTTATCTTTGGGAGTTATAATGACAATTTTGCATGTTATTTTTGGGAGTTATAATGACAATTTTGCATGTTTGGATTACAATGATAACAGTCATGTCATTTTTGATGGGTTCTCATATTTTAAAGATAGTGTAGTTTTTTTTCATCAAATAATTAAAGATATTGTAGCTTTTTTCATCAAGTAATCAAAGAAAAATGTGTTTTTTTACGACTAGAATTTATTTTTTAAAATATATTTATTTTTCTTTTGATATCACTGTAAGTTCTATTTATTTTTCTATTGATATTATTTTAAGTTCTATTTATTTTTCTTTTGATACCATTTACTTTTTATTTATTTTTCTTTTAATGTTATTGTATTTTCTTTTAATATTATTGTATGGTTCTATTTATTTTAGTTTCATTTAGCATGGTGTTAATGCCCCCACACTTGAGAAATCCTAACTTGTATTTTCAATGTGGTTTGCAGGTTATTATATGGAGCAAAGGAGTTATAAAGACAACTTTGCCTGCATGGATTGCACTGATAGCAATGATGTTGTCTTTAGGAGTTATAATGACCGTTTTGCATCTATGGAGTATAGTGACAACAGTGATGTTATTTTTTGGAGTTATAAGGATAGTTTTGACTCTTTGGAGTTATAATGATAGTTTTGACTTTTGAGTTATAATGACAGTTTTGTATGTATGCATTACAATGATGATAGTTTTGACTTTTGAGTTATAATGACAGTTTTGTATGTATGCATTACAATGATAACAGTGATATTATTTTTGATGGGCTCTATTGATAATGTATTTTACTTACTGATATTTTAAAGATATTGTAGCTATTTTTTATTAAGTAATTAAAGAAAAATGTGTTATTTTTATTATGAGAATTCATTTTTTAAAATATATTTATTTTTCTTTTTTCATATTATTTTAAGTTCTGTTTATTTTTCTTACCATTGACTTGTCTACTAGTCTTGGGACCACTTCCCAAACACTGTTTTTGATAATGGAGTCATACTCCTCAACAATGGCATCAACCCATACTGGTTGCTACACTCCTTCCTCAAATGAGGATGTCTCAACCTCTACACTCTGGCTCATTATAGCCATGTAGCTAGTTTACCGATCTGGTGACCTCCTTTGCCTATGGTGTGATGTGGGTGCTCCCAAATTCTCTCTATCGTCATGCATCAATCTGCTAGCCTATCTGGTACACTTCCTTCCATCACTGGAAGTCTTTGCATGAGTGGGTTCTTCCAATCTCTTCTCCTCTGCATGTGGCTACTCCACATCATCCCGAGGTTCCTCCTTTAGAGCTAAAATCTCCTCATCTGCATGTAATTGAAACTCCCTCTCAAGGGAACATCTCATGGGCTTCTCTTCATCGACTTCACATATCTATGAACCACTATCATCCTGTCGGATGACAGGTACACCCGATAGTTGTGAGGTGTATCAGTGCACTCCAAAAATATGCCCAATTCAATTGTTGGCTCTAGTTTTTTTTGTGCATCCTTGGTAACATGACAATAGACTGATGAACCAAAGATCTTGAAGTGTGCCACATCTAGTTTCTTACCTGAAAAGGCTTCTTCTGGTGTAATCATCCTAAGAATTCAATGAGGGGTTTTGTTTTGCAAATAAACAGTTGTGTTTCATGCTTCATCCCATAGGTCCAACGATAGGCCCTGATCATGTATAGGATAGTCTTGTTGCTATGCGTTGAGAGCCAGTTGCAGAAGACGCGAATAGATTGACTCAAACTAAGTTAGGGAAGTTTAGTCCAATGTTTGTATTGATTAGTCGTTCATATTTATGAAAATGATCATTATTTTTTGAATTTAAAATGTGGGATTTATGTACATATTTGGAGTTAACGCTACACACATTAGTGAAAAAACAACAAAATGAAATCCATGCTCTCTTGAAGCACTCACCATTTGACAAATGTGTGACCATCATTATGTTAAGATGATTAAATTGTTTTAAATATTCAATTAAATTTAAAAAAAAATTGTTTATTTTTTTTTTGAAGTAATTGGGCAAAAGCATTATATTATACATGTATATTTATTTTCTGTACATTTGGTGGTTTTATTGATCATTTAAAGATTTAGAAGTTTATATAAGAGTTAGTGTTTTCTTGTTTGTCATTAGGGAAATCAATTTAGAGATTATGTTCAAAAGTGTAACAATTGTTCAAAATTTAACTATGAGTAATCAAATTAGATAACTATACAAATATTTTTGCATGTTGCATCAACAGAGGAAACAAACAATAATGACCAAAACCAAAATACAAAAGTTTTGAAACAATGTTAAGAAAAATGGAGAATTCATATGAGGGAGCTTGTGTCCCTAATAAACTAAGATGCAAAAGAAAATCAATAACCATAGGGAGACACTAATAGAGAACCTCGACATCAAGAAGATAGAGTGGTGTCCAAATTTATTGGTTGTTTTGCATCCATGTTATGCCATTATGTTGATGTCATTGGCGATGAACCCATTTCTACTTTTGTTAAGTGGCCCTCCATGTCCAATAGTAGTAGCTTCAATTCGTCCTAGCTATTTAGGAGATTGTCTTGAGCCTTGTTTCTGTCCACTAGCACTTTACCCAAGAGGAGTTTGATGTTCCAATAAAGATCCATGGTTGGAGATAATGGTTTTGTCTCCCCCTGGTGTTTCTAGTATTAGGAATTCATGGTGTCACCCCCTCCAGGACCTCCAAATCTAAAATTTGTTAACGCTCCTAGCAAATTTCCTCCTTTACATCGTGAATTTCCTCCTGGATTAGCACCAAATTGTGTTCCTAGTAGTGTTGCGCCGAAGACTTTTCCCAAAAGCAAGCCTGAGAGTTAAACACTTAGCCATGGTCACCTCCTATACTTTTGCGATGAACCCATTGTCTTGTAATGATGACTAGGGATGGAGGAGCATTTACGAATGAGAGAGGACACTGAGTTGAGGGGTTGAGAAAATAACAACTCCAAAGGATGAGGGATGTCACCTCCACAAGCCTAATCGAGGTAGCCAAGCCAATGAACCTCTTGCCTATGTTAGACAATGCCAGTGTAGCACAGGGAAAAGCAAACAATGGATACACATAAAGAAAGGAGTTATACAGAGGCTAGTGACTAATTCATTATCGGTTGGGGAAGATTATAGAGGATGGAGTGACCTACATAGAGGAGTCTCGACTCCTCGAGCTTAAGGGAGGCCCAACCAACAATAAAGTTGTTAACCCATGTCTCAATCCTAAGAGCTCACGATGCCACACTGGTGTTCATATGAGGGTTATGTCACATGGTTTGTGTTTGAATTTGAGTTCGACAATGGTTAACTTCGATTTGAATTCAAATTTTTCGATGAAGGTTGAACGAGGTTTGCCATTAAATTCAACTATATTCAATTGACAAATATATTAAATTAAATCACAAAAAATTCTATTATTTTTTTAATTCATTTGTCAAATAATATTTTAAACTTATATTATAATTTAAATAACTTATATAATAAATATTATAGTTATACCCACTTCATAAAATATGATATCAAGGAAACAACGTTTGAGCTATGTTAGATGGTTTGGGTTCGATTTTGGGTTCGAAAACAATTGAATTCAATTAAGGTTTGAATTTTCTAATGAGATTCAAATGAGGTTTGACTATATACAATGTTCATCTATATATATATATATATATTTCATTTTAAATTATATAAAATATGATATTTCATTTTTACACGTATTGTTAATAATAACAACAATCAAATGGCAGCAAGAAACAATTGCATGGTGAAAGAGACACTGAATCGAGCATTATGTTTATTTTATATACATTGTACACAAGGCGACAAACAAAATGGAGGGAAGCAATGAGGGATAGTTGAGTGGATGCCTGAGCCTCAAGCATTTGTAGTATAGTTGTAAGTTGTAACAACTGTAATGGTGAGGGATGCCCAAGGGTCGAGATAAAAAAGAAATTCATATGCCAAAGAGGAAGGTTGAAAATGAGATGTGTACTCACAAGCTAGAAAATGAGACACGTGTTGTGTTCCCTTTATATATATATATATATTTATTTATTTTTTTTTTAATAAAAATAAATAAACCCTAAATTAGAATTGATGTTGAACCTAAAGAGAAATTTGATTAAATTTTCCTTGAGCTTTGAATTCATTCAGGTTCATTATTAGTTTGTCTTTGAGGTTTGACAAACCTAATCGAACCTCAAATTTTTTTGGGGTTTGCTGAATTCCGACCCTGAAGGTTTAGGTTCAGTGAACCCTGTTACTTACCTTTTGAGTTATTCTTTTTTTCAACCCACATAAATTAATTAATTATTGTAAATCCAAAAAAAACCATTGCCATAAAATCCATACATTATAAGGGAATCACTACCCACATACCTTATCAACAACAAGTGAATGATAAGATTAAGTGTGTTGAGAATAGCAACAAGAAATGCTAAAAATAACATTAAGTATGTTCCAATTTTAGTTTGTCCTTGAATTAAAATTCGAATTTAGTCTCCTGAGCTACTTGAAAAATAATTAATTAATTCATTATGGATTAATTAGTTGGAGAAATTCAAGCTAGAAGTCTTTGTAAAGTCATGCAAAAGGTATCCCTTTGATTGAGGAGATTATCCCTTAATTAAGGAGATAAGGATGAGTTGTATTTGAGTTGTAATTATTTAGCTCAGTTAACTGAGTTAAGTCCAGTTAAATTAGTTCCAAACATTTTGAGGAACTAAATGTGAGTTCAGTCAGTTAATGCATGCATGCATGCAACTAGTGTACACCAGATAACTGAAGATTCTCTCATAAATAAGTTCTCTCATAAATAAGTCATGCATGTCAGTTCAGACAAAGACGCAGTTGAGATTAAAGATAGGGACAGTGTACTATTAGTTGGAGGAATTTTCCTATAAAGGAAACTCATCGATGTAGAAGGAACAAGGTTCCTTGAGGATTGCACAATTTTACACGATGTGAGATTAGTGTGAGTGATCAGTGTTACACTGGGTAACAATAGGATCACCTAGGAGAAACAACACAAGGAAATAGGAGGCTTGCAGGGCAGAGAAGAAAGTTTGTGAGAAGCCTTGTTTGCCTATGAGCATCCAAGGAGATTGTACTGAGAGTTGGCTAGCTGTGAGAGATAAAGCTTTGTGTAATCTTGATGTATTTCCACCTTGTATGATAATACAGATAGTGGGGTTTTTCAGCTGAGGCTTTCACCAGAGTATTCTTCTGTGTTTCATGTGTATTGATTCTTCTTCTCTGTTATATGTGTTCTGCTTGACCTTGCTCAAATTGATTAAGCTTCTACAAGTTTGATAGTAGAAGTAGATTATAGTATTTTGATTTGGTATATTGCATTATCGAGTTAATCTAGAATCAGATTTTCTACATAGATCTCAGAGATAGATTTGTAGAGAATTTGCAGGAAATTCTACAAAGTGAATCTGACAATGTTGAGGGGACAAATCAGATTGGAGGGAAAATGAATATTTAATAGTGGGACAAATTTGGTTCAAGGAGTAACACATTCCAACCCAAAGGCACTCTACCTAGCCATTGAAGCAAAAAACTACTCTATCGTGTTTATATTAATATAAATGTAATGACATAATGTGGTGACTTCAGTAGAGCAAAGATTAAAAGTTACAATAAATAAAGAAATTAGAATACTATGTCATATTTATTTGTAGATTAACACGATACATTCGACTACTGCATCATTTGACCATCAAAGCAGCAGCACACATACCACGGTGTTGGTGAATAATGTTAGTATAGCATTTAATATTGAACAAGCAAAGGGTATTTGATCGATAGAGAGTACATATGCAAACAAAGGGAATTTTAAATGTGAATAGAGGGCATATATGACATATGCAAATGGAGGCCAAGGAACAAATTGAATGAACTGAATTCTACAAACTAAATGAGTGCTAAATGAACATATGGTTGGGGGACATCGACATACTACCCATTTCTATTGCTCAACCTTGACATGCAATGTACTGCGATTAAGCATAAACGAACCTGGATGAATCAAAACGAATTTGATTAACTTTTTTTGAGGTTCATTGAATTTTGAACCTTAAGGTTCAAATTCAACGAACCTTGTGACATTGTATGAGGGCATTCACCTCCATAAGGAGAGTGAATGCATGGGTGTTGGGTGGCATACCGAGGGGCGACAAGTAATGCCAGATGTCCTAAATCCTCATTAACATTAACTTAGTCACCTTGAGTTGACACCTCGATCACCTCGATTAGGGATATTGATATACAAAATTAATAGTGTATATGTGTAGGGGTTAGATGTAATGTAAGAAAGATTGTATGTCAACATTTTTAATGTTGACTTTATTATAACTAATAATAATAATAGTAATAATAACTTATAAAAAAAAACACAAAAACAACACAATCTTCCCTGTTCTTATTAGTCCTTCTTAGTGCAATAAACTGGTTTGAGCTAAGTAATAAAAATATTAAAATTTAATTTGTTATATTTTAATTTTTTTTTTATTAATAAAATTAAGATCCATCTTTTAGATAAAAGAAAATCATAATTCCATGGGCCAATACCACAATTTATCAATACCATGGGTCATCTAGGGTTTTAATGATTATGTTATGGATCTAAGCTTTTAATTATTCTGTTACAATACCATGGGCCAATACCATGGATTATCAATACCACATGCCCAAAAATCATAACTCATTTCACAATTAAAATATTTTATAAATATTTTATTTTATGATTTTTTTAAAATTAAATCTAAAAACAAAAAGGCAATAATTACTTTTAAGATATATCTAAACCCTCCACCCTCATGACTAATAAAAATATTCCCATAGAGATTAAATCAAGGTTTTATTAAAATTAAAAATGGGAATACTTTTATATATACATATGTGAAATTTATATAATATAAATATTATTATAAGGAACTTGGATAGACTCACAATGATCCATGAAAGGTAGTGAATGATTCTTTTAAGTTTTTTATTATTATACTTTTTTTGACATGATTGATCCAAAATATAGGTTTAATATTTTACAACCAATTATGTTTTTTTAATTTAGATACTTTCTTAAATACAATACAATTGGATAGGATTTAAGAGAGAGAGAGAGAAAGAGAGAGAGAGTAAGTGAGATGGAGGGTGAATAAAGTGGGGGAGAGAGACAAAGGTGAGAGAGAAAGAGGGAGAGAGGAAGGAAGAGAGAGGGGGAAGGGGGGTGGGCAGAGGGGGGAGAGAAGGGCAGGGGGGGCGGTGTGGGAGGGTGTTTGTGGGGTGGAGAGGGAACAAAGACATTGAGAGATAGACGAGGAGAAAGAGGTGGAATGAAGGGAGAGATGAAGGTGGAATGAGTTAGAGAGGAGACAAGGGAAGAGGGAGAAAAGGAGAGGATAGAGATAGGGAAAGAAGGGAAAGAGAGAGAGAGGGGGGGACATATATATGGATGCGGGAGAGGGGGGAGAGATAGAGGGAGGTAGGAGAGAAATAGAGAGAGAGGAAGGAAGAGAGAGAAGGAGAAAGAGATGGAGTTGGAGGGGGTGAGAGGGAGGGAATAAGAAAGACAAATAGAGAAAGGCAGAGAGGGAGAGGGAGAGGGAGTAACAATGATAGAGGAAAGATAGTGCATGACTATTTTAAGTTTTTTATCATCGTATTTTCTTTGACATAATTGATCCAAAATATAGGTTTAACATTTTACAAGGAATTATACCTTCTTAATTTAGGTACTTTCTTAAATACAATACAATGGGATTGGATTTAAGAGAGAGAGAGAGAAAGAGAGAGAGAGAGAGAGAGAGAGGCGGAGAGAGTGGGGGAGAGAGACATGATAGAGTAGGGGAGAGAGAAAGGTGGGAGAGAGTGGGAGAGAGGAAGGAAAAGAGAGAGGGGGGAGAGAGGAAGGAAAAGAGAGAGAATGGGGAAGAGAGAAGGAGAGAGGGAGGGAGAGAGATATTTTTTAGTTTCGTACTGTTACTTACTTACAACTAGCCTAGATCCATCTTAACCCTAGATGTATCAAACATCTAGAGGGATCAAATCCATTGAGGTGCAAACCTCTTTTTTTAGTGAAAAACTTGAGGAAAGGTTTTCACCTTGCGAGATTCGATCCCTTTGAGCGCTTGATAGATCTGAGGTTAAGATGGATCTAGGCTCGTAGATATTTAAATAAACAAATATATTAAGTAATTTTTGGGGTTATTAACATATAATGTAAATATAATTTTCCATAAGTTGCTTTTGTATGTAATGTTTTATGAATAAAAACATTGAATTTCCAAATATTGGCTTAAACATACTATAACTAATGTTATATTAGAAAATAATAGAAAAAATTAGTTAAACTTCCTTATTATTAAGGAAAGATGTCATGCGTTGCTTTTTTGTTTTTTTTCCGAAGAAAAAATCTGTAACCTTTTATTAAAAATGAAAAGTTACAATTGCAGATGCATGATGCATTTCCATAAGCTGCCCAATGGGCTCGAGTGCCATGGCACCCTTCGCAACGTTACAAAACTAACATGCAAAAAAAGATTAGAAAAGAAGAAAGAGAGAGAGGAGAGGAGTGAAAGAAAAAGAAAAACTGAAAATCTTATATGAGTAAGACTCACGCTTCAGGTTTTCCTTCCTTTTTTCTTTTCGACCTTTCGCCACTCTCCTTGAGTGGGCTCGATCGAGGCTATGACTAGCTGTGTTTCATCTTTCTGTGTGCCTAAGTCCTTGTCTGAATCTGATGTGTCTGATTGATGGTGCCGCTTTATCCCTCCCATGATCTAGTCATCAGTAGTCTTCTCTGCCTGATTTGGGTAAAGCTGTGATGCCTTGATGTCTGATGTGGTTCCCTTCTGATTTCCCATTTCTTGGGAGACCTCCACTTTCTCTGTGGTGGTATCTTCCTCTTCGGCTTCTGATTCTTCATCTTCTGAGACCGGAGTGGAAAAATGCCATCCTTTCTTCTGTTTTCCTTTCTGCTTCCTTTTGCTGTTTACTTTTTTAGCTTCTGGACATGTGCTTTGCAGGTGCCCTGTTTGTCTACAGAGTCTGCACCTAAAAGCAGTATTTTCGTAGTCTAAAACTTGCAACCAGTTTTGTTGTTTGTAGATCAGCCTTATGTTGTCTGGTAGCCCTTTACTTAGATCCACTTCCACACAAATTCGTGCAAAAGTGAAAATCCTTTCATCAATCCTTTCCGTATCTGTTTTAATGTATTTCCCTATGCTGTTCCCGATTCCTTCTAATACTCGTTCGCTCCAGAAATGTAGGGGAAGGTTGTGTAGACGGACCTAGACCGGCATTTTTGAGACTGTCATTTTGTTTGGATCGAAGTCTGTAAACCATGGGGTCATGAACAGCCCCGCCGTTCCCCAAAACCAAGGCCCAGCATTGATGATTGTATCTCCGGCTTCCCTGGATGCAAATCTGACTATGAAGAACCCTTTGGAGCATAAGTGTATCTCGCATTCCATGGTCCAATTGACAAAGATCCAATGAAATAGCTTCATAGGTGTTGGCCAAAAGCTGTTGAATCGGCATATTAGGGCTTGCGATTCATATGTCTCAACAGAGTTATCCAACCCTGTGGAATCAAGGTTAAGGGCTGGAGTTTGCCCTAGCTGGTCTACTATGTATGGCTGGGGTGTGTATCCACCTTGATCTGGGGAGGATCCCGATTCTCTGTTGCCTTGGAGAATATTTTTATAGGATGGAGCTCCTTTAGATTTATGCTGGGGTGCTATTTTCCCCTTTTCCCCTCCTGTGCTGCTTGGCTGTCCCTGGGATGGTGCCCCTCCTCTTAGCCTGAGATTCAAGGCAATGGTTTCTCCTGGGCTGATCTCGTAGCTTCCCAAGGTTCTGTTGTCCTGGAGAGACCACCTGCCACTGACTAAGTGTTGGATCTGGCCAGGATAGCCAGTCTGAGCACAGATTTCTTGTTTTAACAGCGAAACATAGCTATCTCCACTTACCCAGATTAAGATAGATTTCTTTTCAGGGGTTTTAATGAAAATCTGGAAACGATTATTGGTTACCTGATGTCTGCTGTTTATCTGAGCTCTTCCTGAACCGGTGTCTGTGTTGGTTGCCAGATGGTCCAGTTGTGTGTGTTCTTCTAGGTCGTGCCTCTTATTGGGTCGATCTGCCTTCAGGGAAGCGTGCCCTCTGCTCATTTGATGGCTAATCCGGCCGATCTGATTCCTTAGTTCTGAATAGACTTGTAACTTGCTCGGATCTATTAGATCCAGCCTGGATCTGTGAAATTTGAGCCGAGCATTTGTGAGGTGGGTTGGATCTGCTACATGTAGTCCCTCATCTTTACATGCAAGGTATGGAAATGGGGCGGTTGGCATGAAGACCGGCCTACTGGCTAGATCTGCATAGATCGGCCCAAGCCCTAATGATTCTTCGCCCCCGAGTAGGATTCTGAGCGAAAAAGGAAAGATTGTTTTCCGATCTCTTTCCTCGCTCGGCTTCTCGGTCTCTTCCTTCCGATCTACCTTTGTTTTGTTCAAGCCTTCCAATATATCTACTGTACCCAGAGCATCGTGATCTTTCCTGGCGCTGGACTGAGTGAAAGCGTCCTTGCAGGTTATTCGAAGGGGTTTCGGAGGTTTCGTCACCACGTGTTTGAGGCCAGTTCTGCAAAGGCCAGAGACTATGGCCGTCCCTTCTGCTTCGCCTCCAACATTCACCCAAACGATAGCCCCAATTCCGGCACAGGGAAAGCTCGCTGCCATCGCCATCTTCAATTCTCCCGTCTTAGAAACAACTTCGTCATGGGTTGCTTTTAGCTTAGTTTTTTGCTCTATTTCTATGTAGCCACGGGCTTGCTTATAGTTTGAGTATGCAAGATAAATATGTAGATCATATATTTCTTCTTGGAGGGAGTTATACTTATCATCTAATAATTGGAAGATATTTTAAATGTGCTTTAGGAGAGGGCTATCTTGCTTAATGCTATTATCTATAATATAAGAAATCATCTCCTTAGTATATATATTGAGCAATCATCTCCTAGGTATGCTAGTATATATATTAGGCAATCACCTCCTAGATATGCTAATGTATGTCCACATTATTTTTATTCCTAATTCCATTTTGAGAGTTCCTCATGTTTATAATCAACTTCTCTCTCTCTATCCACACTCTAGCTCCTACTGGTGTTGGAAAATCTTGTCTTGAGTTCTTTTAGAGGTTGTATAATGGTTGGCTTGTGCCTAGACTGAAACCCCTTTATCAGAGGCCTAATATCCACTTATTGTTTATAGGGATGTGGAAGTATAAGGCTTTCCCCCTTCTACTCTAAACCTTTAGATTAGTCTTCTCTTGTGTATTCATTGAGGTGATGCATCCTCTATCTCCTCTATTTGGACCAGAAAGACACTTCACAAATACTTGCATGTAATGAAAGAGGAATTCAATGGAGTTACATGTTTTCCTTAATGATATAGCTATGATAACTTCTGAAATATTGGTCATTGACATCTTTTGCCTCACATAACATCTCTCAGCCATATGATGTAGGAAAACAAAAATGTTACAATATTATAAAAAAAAAAATTCAATCATATAAATTGCAAATATCATGTTAAATTTTAATAATGCACAATTTGATTAGAATGAAAATATTAAAGATTTTTAACTCCATATTTACATTAAAAAACATAATCCATTAATCCTATATAACAATTACAATTTAGCAATTTTTTTTTTAAATAAATAAAGAAATAAAAACATTTAAGTCTAAATTAGCAATCGATAGTAGTGAATTTTTAGTTGTTGGTCTTCTTCTAAGCAATTTTTTGTTCAGCTAATTTTTTTTTAAAACTACAATCACTGGTTTGAAAAACGTCAACAAATGAATTATGATGTGATTTTCACTAAAACCCTCTTTTCATTAAAAAATAATAATTTTAAATTATTAAATACTAATATTTATAATATTTTACAAATTTTTGAAAACACTATAATAAATTTTTCTCATATTAAAAATATGATTTACAATTTAAATTGTGATCTTGTGTTTCCAAATTTCGATGAAAACATCGAAAGATCGTGCAGTTACACAGCTGTCTGTCTCTAAACTAGGAGCATATGGAAAGAGAATTGTAAAAATTATCGAGGGACATTTAGACTTACCAAATTTCATGTATTCTTAATGATGTTATAATTTCATATAATCTTAATTATAAGATGGAATATTTAGATAAATTCTTTTAACTAAATCTGAAGTCACAAAGAACCAACATAATTTTTAAAAAATTATATAAATATATTTTTGTAAACATAATATATATGCTATTTGATTTAAAATTATTTTCAATATTTGAAACACTAATTGAATTTAAATTATATAAATATATTTTTGTAAATATAATATATATGCTATTTGATTTAAAAATATTTTCAATATTTGAAACATTAATAGAATGTATTTTGCATATAGAATGTAGTTTAGTTTGTATGAAGTATGTGATGTTTAAGTTTGTGAAGTATGTGTTATTGTTTTATTTTTTTATATTATTATTATTATTATTTTTATTTATTTATTTGCTGGATAGGAATTTGTTAAATTTACACATTTATTTTGTAAATCTTGTATAATTTAAGTGTTTTTCCGTTTTTAAGGACATTGAATGTATTTTTCATTTAAAAATAGATTTTATATAACTACAATAACAAAAAAGATATTGTTGATCACAATTTTTTTTTATTATTTGCCAAAATCTTGCAAGAAATTTTTCTAGAAATCTTACTGTGGAGACTTTAAATCATTTTTTTTGATGGTGAAAATGGATTTGGCACCCACAAGGACCCTTGGCATGGAAAACCTGAAATTTGACAACTATAAAACTTTCCGTTAGATTTTCTCAAACTCCCCTTGGCATGGAAAACCTGAAATTTGACAACTATAAAACTTTCCGTTAGATTTTCTCAAACTCATGCCGGAATGTTTAATATTTTATGGGTTTGTAGCATGTTTAGACTAAGCCGAAAAAACACAATTCATCCAGAAATTGTTTTACCAAATTCCCACCAAAAACTCTAAAGAGTATGGTGTGTTAATTAAAATTCGGAGTATTATGGCATGTTTAGATTACGTGGAAAAAAATACAATTCATCCAAAAATTGTCTCACCAAATTCCCACCAAAAACTCAAAACAGTTTGGTGTAGAACAATGTAGTGCATTAATTAAATTTCCCACCAAAAACTCAAATAGTGTGGTGTAGAACAATGTAGTGCATTAATTAAATTAGTAACTCTAAAGAGTGTGGTGTATTAATTAAATTTTTGGGTACTGTTGTATGTTTAGATTACGTGGAAAAAAAATACAATTCACCCAAAAAATTGTTTCACCAAATTCCAAAAAAAAAAAATCTCAAAAACCCTGTGGTGTAAAACAGTGTATTTTTATTAATTAAATTAATAATTGAGTTAATGAGAAAATAAATAGAGAAAAACTCAAAAAACTGTAAAAATATGTAGTGTATTAATTAAATTAATAATTAAACTAATGACAAAGTAAATAGAGAAAAACTCAAAACAGTGTGGTGTAAAATCCTGTAATGTATTAATTAAATTAATGAGAAAGTAAATAAATTGGTTGTTTTAGTGGGACTTTTTGGAAGCTTTTTCTCCTAATTTTTTTAAAATCCGGCAAAAATTTATTGAAATCACAAGCTTGATGGTAACCTATGCACAATCGAAGTGTCCTAGGTTTTTCACCTTGTTGAATCCATAGATACAATCAAAAAACCAATTTAAATAACCCAAATCAAGATTTCACATTAAATTTTTCTGCCAGATTTACAAAACTCCCAAAAATCGCATGAAGACAACTCCATAAAAATAGCAAACTTAAAAATAAATGAATTTTTGAATATTCACTATACATTCTGCCAATTATATTATTCCGCGTGGCCAGTAAACAAGTCAGGGTAATGGGTAACGGGCCTGCCATAGGGCATTAAATGCCTGCTTAGCTACATGCTCTATAACGCGATAACACGCGTGCGCGTTGAGTAGATAAATAAAAAATAATGCGCGTGTGTTATCACGTTATGGAGCATGCAGCTAAACGCGCGTGTGTTATCACGTTATGGAGCATGCAGCTAAACAGGCATTTAATGCCCTATAACAAGCCAGTTAGGGATTGCGACAAGTCAGCCCTAACTGAATTACACACATTACAAATAAGCGTGAGGAGGAACAATTCTAATTACGCTACTCAAGCCTGAGTAGAAACATATTACAAATAGCCCTGAGGAGGAACAATTCTAATTACGCTACTCAAGCCTTCTGTTGTGGGTTTATGAGAGAAAGAGCAGGTCCGAAATGAAGTGAAGCCTAGTTGAAGCAGCGTTCTGTGAAAAAGTTTCGACACATCTTTTGCCAAAGGTTTTGGCACATTTTATGGAAGATTTTTGGTCCTAGTTAGTGCCCAAGTCGACCACTGGGAGAAATACCTGTGGGCAACAGAAGAGGGTGGCGCTTTTCGTGAAGCAAGGGCCGGGACGAGCGCCCATGATCATTATTTTGCTGGGGTTGCCCACGTCGACCACCGGGAGAGATACGAGTGGCTTCTGGAAGACGTTGCGGTGATGAACCACGATCATCATTTCCCTGGGGCTGCCCAGGTCAACCACTGGGAGAAATACGAGCGACCGCTGGATGACGCAGCGGCAGCGAGGAGCCATGGCGTTGACGTTGACGTTTTTCCTGGGGCTGCCCACTTTCTCCAAACCTGTTTTCTGTGCAACCGTTCTCTCAGGCCCCACACGGATATTTACATGTACAGGTAAACATCCCTTACTTTTCTGCCTCTTTACATCTAAGCTGCGAAGGGTTATTGTTCCACGGGCAAAGATAAAGATGAAAAAATTTGTTGTTCCTTTAGTCCTTCAAGAGAAGACTTCGTTGACAGTAATTGTTCTTCAAGTTCCTTCTAGGTACATGACTCTCTGATCACTGTTCAAACACCTGACTGAAATTCCTTGAGCTCTCTTGGATTCTTCATTAAGACTCTGAAGTAACAATCTTTTCTCATTACCAAGAGAAACATTCTCTCTTTTCTGCTATTCATTTTCTTTCAACAGCTCCAGGTGCTTCTCCTCCAATTCTGTATATTTCTTGGCAAATTCTGCTTGCATTGATTCAAAGTTAATCACCTGCTCTTCTTTTTCCTCAAGCTGCTTCTTAAGACTGGCATTCTCCACAAGAAAATGTTCAACTTCTCTTCCATTTTCTTTGCAGCTTCCCCTTGTTCGCTTCCTGCAATTTGGATATCGTTTCATCTTTTCCAGACATGGATATTTTGTCATCTTTATCTTTGCCCGTGGAAGAATAACCCTTCGCTGCCTCTTTACACGTACAGGTAGCCGCTATCTGAGGCCTCTTTACATCTGTTTGGATCGGCTTGTGAGACTAATGAATATTTTGTGTTTCCTTCAAATTTTTTTCCCACCAGCGACGCTGCGTTCTGCAGCGAAGAATGCAGGCGAGAGCAGATTGTGCTTGATGAAAGTAATTCAAACTGCTGCGCAGAGAAGAAGGAACCATTGTTGCCACTAACCATAGGCAGACCTCCGCGACCAACGTGTCCTAAGGACATTGGTAAATAAAAACAAAAACTGATACAAAATGAAAGTTCGGAATATTTTTAGGCCAAAGTTTGAATGTAATTGGAGTAGCATTTTAGTTTCATTTAGCATGGTGTTAATGCCCCCACACTTGAGAAATCCTAACTTGTATTCTCAATGTGGTTTGCTGTGCGTGCATGGATTATAGTAACAACAGTGATGTTATTTTTGGGAGTTATAATAACAGTGATGTTATCTTTGGGAGTTATAATGACAATTTTGCATGTTATTTTTCGGAGTTATAATGACAATTTTGCATGTTTGGATTACAATGATAACAGTTATGTCATTTTTGATGGGTTCTCATATTTTAAAGATAGTGTAGTTTTTTTTCATCAAATAATTAAAGATATTGTAGCTTTTTCATCAAGTAATCAAAGAAAAATGTGTTTTTTTACTACTAGAATTTATTTTTTAAAATATATTTATTTTTCTTTTGATATCACTGTAAGTTCTATTTATTTTTCTATTGATATTATTTTAAGTTCTATTTATTTTTCTTTTGATACCATTTACTTTTTATTTATTTTTCTTTTAATGTTATTGTATTTTCTTTTAATATTATTGTATGGTTCTATTTATTTTAGTTTCATTTAGCATGGTGTTAATGCCCCCCACACTTGAGAAATCCTAACTTGTATTTTCAATGTGGTTTGCAGGTCATTATATGGAGCAAAGGAGTTATAAAGACAACTTTGCCTGCATGGATTGCACTGATAGCAATGATGTTGTCTTTAGGAGTTATAATGACAGTTTTGCATCTATGGAGTATAGTGACAACAGTGATGTTACTTTTTGGAGTTATAAGGATAGTTTTGACTCTTTGGAGTTATAATGATAGTTTTGACTTTTGAGTTATAATGACAGTTTTGTATGTATGCATTACAATGATGATAGTTTTGACTTTTGAGTTATAATGACAGTTTTGTATGTATGCATTACAATGATAACAGTGATATTATTTTTGATGGGCTCTATTGATAATGTATTTTACTTACTGATATTTTAAAGATATTGTAGCTATTTTTTATTAAGTAATTAAAGAAAAATGTGTTATTTTTATTATGAGAATTCATTTTTTAAAATATATTTATTTTTCTTTTTCATATTATTTTAAGTTCTGTTTATTTTTCTTTTAATGCTATTGTATCGTTTTATTTTTTTTATATTATTGTATTGATCTAAATTTATGATTATACATAAATATTACATTTCAATATATTTGAGATGAATTCAAATAAGACTCTTTCATTAGTGTTACTAGATCTTGTCGAGTAAAGTTGTAATTGATTTCAAATCCCTGGCCCTAGGATTGATGCCCTATCTCTAGGAATAAACCCCTAGCTCTAAGAATGATGGAAAAGAGCTTCAAATGACATCACATTCCTAGAAGGAATGTCAAAGCATGTAATAAGAATTCAGTAGAGGTCTTAAGAGCCTTAGGAATCCAACAACGGGTGTGGCAAAAAGGTTTAAACCCTCAAAGGAAAGGATGGCAACCAGAAGAAGCCCTTCAACAAAATCCAGAATAAATAGTCAAATTTAAGGCAAATTCAAAGGGAAGCTACATCATCATGAAGTCCTCGATGAGACATTTCTAACGTTAGGTGGCACGCCTCGTGCACACCTCCTAACTCCCTATGGTTAAGGAAAAATGAATTTTTGAATTTAGAATTAAAATGACATCTAGTTGACATAACAATTTAACCAAACTATGTAGAAATTCATTGTAGATTCAGACTGCAGATTGTAATATACTAAAAAATTTGCCTTGAATCTACTCTACTCATCAGCGGAAATAATAATTGATCGATGAAATCACAAAGCATATAAGAGAAAGAATTCAATCACACATAACACAATCATTTTCTAGGGAAATCCACAACTAAAAACCCTTGCTATCTGTATATTGGATTAATCAGAAAATATGAGAAGATTACAATGTTTTTCTCAATCCCGAGCAACCTCTGCACTATCTCTATCTATCTCACTGCTTCCATGACAAGCTCAAGCCAATACTTAGCCAATTCTGTTGCCTTCCAAGCTCTTATTTCCTTGCGTTGTTCCAAGTGAGAAAAGCCTTGTGAAAATTTATTTTTATGTACATTACGAAGGCTTTTAGTAGTTATGTAGAAACTTCTCTTTAGCACTAGCATCATGAACATTTTGTGTACCAAGTTAGCAAGTTAAAAGTGGTGTGAGATGAGCCTTGGTCATAGAACTAACCAAGGAAAACTTATTTTTATGTACACTATGTTAGGTTTTAGCCTAAGTCATGTAGATATTTCTCTTTAGCACTAGCATCATGAGCATGTTGTGTACCAAGTTAGTCCAAAAAAAAGGTTAAAAGTGATTTGAGATGAGCCTTGGTTGTAGAAGTAACCATGTCTCTTCTACAGAGCGAAAGCTACTTGGAGTTTGTATTTCACTGACACGTTGAGAACATGCAAACAAAACTTTAAAGCTTCATTGAAACACTTCATCCACTCATTCTCTACAATAAAGTGGTTGAGGAATCCTCTATTACTAATAGCATTTCCATTTGCCTTATGTAAAAATCAAATGGAAAGTTCTACATGATGCACTTGAGTTTTCTTCATTTATTTAGGTGTTTTGCATAATTTTTTTGTATCTCGCATTATATTATTAAACATATTGTTATCTATATCTAATTTTGCATCCATATTGCTAGCATTACACACACACATACACTTACATAGTGAATCAACTTGTATAATGTTAGGGTAAGAATTAGATCTACCAGTTTCTTTAACATGATGGAGACTAAGTTGTAAGTGAGCTTCTTCATCTACATTTTCATTCATCCAATGCACAATAAGTTTTCCTATTAAGTTTTAAAATGCTATAGTAGAAAAATACTCATGATGAATTTCAATTTCCAATAGATGTCAATGATTTTCATGTATTTGGTTTGTCGGGTCTTGGTATTCCCCATATAAGGGACTCAACCCCCACCTTTTGCTTCCACATCTATACCCATCATAAATCATGGTTTAATCATGGCCTCTTGCTTAGCTTTCTAATACTCTACGTTGATTTCTAGAGGAGTTGAGTGGACATAAATAACAATAGAACTCTTTCTAGAGCATTGAGCCTATAAGCTAGAGTGGAGGGAGTGGTTTCATTGTTAGTGTTACTAGGTCTTGTTGAGTGAAGCTGTAATTGATGTCAAATCCCTAGCCCTAGGATTGATGCCTTCTCTAGGAATAAACCCCTAGCTCTAAGAATGATGGCAAAGAGATTAGAATGGTGTCAAATCCCTAGAAGGTATATCAAAGCATGTGATAAGAATTCAATAGAAACCCTAAGAGCCTTAAGAATCCAACAATGGGTGGTGAAAAAAGGTTTAATCCCTCAAAGGAAAGGATGACAACCAGAAGAAGCCCTTCAAGAAAATCAAGAATAAACGGTCAAAGGAAAATGCAAAGGAAAGCTACATCATCATGCAGCCCTTGATGAGACATTTCTAACAATAAGTGGCACACTTACGCCACACCTCCTGACTCCTCATGGTTAAGGAAAAATGAATTTTTGAAGTTAGCATTAAAATGACATCTAGTGGACATAAAAATTTAACCAAAAGATGTAGAAATTCCTTGTAGATTCAAACTACAGATTGTAATATGCTAAAACAATTGACTTGAATCTAC
Organism: Pinus taeda; assembly: GCA_000404065.3. Lineage (NCBI taxonomy): Eukaryota > Viridiplantae > Streptophyta > Pinopsida > Pinales > Pinaceae > Pinus > Pinus taeda. The sequence continues at coordinate 104,248 of APFE030613959.1, forward strand.
TCTACTCATAAGTGGAAATAATAATTGATTGATGAAATCACGATGGGATATAAGAGAAAGAATTCAATCACACATAACACAATGATTTTCTAGGGAAATCCACAGTTAAAAACCCCTGCTATATGTATATTGCATTAATAAAAAAATATGAGAAGATTATAGTGTTTCTCTCAAGCCCGAGCAACCTCTGCATTATCTCTATCTATATCATTACTTCCTAAACAAGCTCAAGCCAATACTTAGCCAATTTTGTTGCCTTCCAAGCTCTTATTTCCTTGCATTGTTCCCTTGGGAATGAACTCATATTTAATTGGAAAATTCCAAAATTATGAATTGCGCAGTCCTCATAGGCCTTCGTCTGATTGCACACACCACCTGTACAATCCATATGATTATACAACTAATAGTACATTGTCCATGAAATCCAATCTCAACTCGATAACTCTCAAATCTGACATGCATGAGTTATTTATGAATGAATCATCAGTTAACTAGTTGAACACATGAAGCAACACCTCACTTTCTAACTTCCTACTAGTTCCCCCATCAGTTGGAACTAGTTTAACTGATTTTAACTCAATTAAACTGAATTAATTAATTACAACTCAAAATAAACTCAACTAGGGCTCCTATAATATAGGAAACACTCTACATGACTCAAGTTAGAGCCTCAACTCGAATTAACTTAGCCAACAAAGTCAAATTAACTTAGTTAACTATTAAAATTTGTCATGAGATGTGGAATTATAATTTAATTCCTAATTTAATTCAAGGACAAATTAAATTAGTATTTTCTTGTTGCATTTTCAACACTTCCTCTCAACAAGAAAGGGATTATCTAATACCCCGATCCTGCCTCTGTGAAACTCAAATTTGCATCTTGGAAATGCCTTTGTCAAAATATATGCATCATACTCCTTTGTAGGAATGTACTACAACAACATGCTTCTCCTCTGCACACAATTTGGTAGATGGTGATAACGGATTTCGATATGCTTGGACCGATCATGAAAAAAATAGATTCTTAGAGATTTTTATACAACTCTGATTGTCACAGTAAATCAATGTAGGATCCATCTGCTGACCAAATAACCCAACAAAGATCTTCCTCATCCATATAGCCTCACAAGATTCTTGACTAATAACCATGTACTCTGCTTCTGCTGAAATGAGTGCAACTGGCCTCTGATTCCTGTTGTACCAAGAAACTAGTACTGACCCATTACTGAAGATTCCCCTTGATGTGGTCTTTATGTCGGACGGACTCCCTACCAAATATGCGTCTGTAAAGCCTTGATGCTTCACTCCCTTTGTCTATATGTAACAAATACCAAACTAAGTGGTGCCTCTTAGGTACCTCAACACATGTTTAGCTACTTTCCAATAGAGTTTGGTTGGCTTAACCATGGCTTGACTAACCTGGTTAATTGAAAAACACATAACCGGTCGTGTGTTCAACAAATATATAAGTGAACCCACAAGTTGTCTATAAATAGTAGCCTACACTACTTCACCCGAAGTAACATCTTCCTTCCTCCAATTACCTGCTAGAGGAGTCTCCATGGGTTTGTTTCTCTCCATGTGGAACTTTTTGGTATCTCATTGGCATACTTTCCCTAAGAGACAAACAGTTCTGCATCTCCTTGCTATACTTCCATACCAAGAAAATAATGCATGAGCCCTAGGTCCGTCATCTCCAATTCTCTTGCAAGATCCTCTTTATAATATTTTATTAGCTTATCATCACCTGTTAGAATTAAATAATCAACATATAATAATATAATCAACAATTTACCTTCAACCACAATATGGTAAAGGTTAGCATCTGCTTCACTTTTGGTGAAGCCCAACCCGGTGAAATAATTGTCAATCCTGGTATACCAAGCATGGGGTGCTTGTTTTAGTCCATACAATTCTCGCTTGAGTCTACACACATGCGACTCACTGTTGAAGGTCTCAAATCATTCCGGCTGTTCAATAGACACCTCTTCCTCAATCACACCATTGAGGAATGTTGTCTTCACATCCATATGATGTGTCTTCCATCCCATCTGTGTTGACAATGATAGAATAGATCTCATTGAAGAGTACCTTGCTACTGGAGAAAAAGTCTCATCGTTCAATTCCCTCCACCTGAGAGAGTCCTCTGGCTGCAAATTTGGCCTTGTGTTTCTCCACACTCCCGTTTTTCGCTTGCTTTGCCTTGTAAAGCCATCTGGATGTTACCATTGACTTGTCTACTAGTCTTGGGACCACTTCCCAAACAATGTTTTTGATAATGGAGTCATACTCCTCAACAATGGCATCAACCCATACTGGTTACTACACTCCTTCCTCAAATGAGGATGTCTCAACCTCTACACTCTGGCTCATTATAGCCATGTAGCTAGTTTACCGATCTGGTGACCTCCTCTGCCTATGGTGTGATGTGGGTGCTCCCACATTCTCTCTATCGTCATGCATCAATCTGTTAGCCTATCTGGTACACTTCCTTCCATCTCTGGAAGTCTTTGCATGAGTGGGTTCTTCCAATCTCTTCTCCTCTGCATGTGGCTACTCCACATCATCCCGAGGTTCCTCCTTTAGAGCTAAAATCTCCTCATCTGCATGTAATTGAAACTCCCTCTCAAGGGAACATCTCATGGGATTCTCTTCATCGACTTCACATATCTATGAACCACTATCATCCTGTCGGATGACAGGTACACCCGATAGTTGTGAGGTGTATCAGTGCACTCCAAAAATATGCCCAATTCAATTGTTGGCTCTAGTTTTTTTTGTGCATCCTTGGTAACATGACAATAGACTGATGAACCAAAGATCTTGAAGTGTGCCACATCTAGTTTCTTACCTGAAAAGGCTTCTTCTGGTGTAATCATCCTAAGAATTCAATGAGGGGTTTTGTTTTGCAAATAAACAGTTGCGTTTCATGCTTCATCCCATAGGTCCAACGATAGGCCCTGATCATGTATAGGATAGTCTTGTTGCTATGCGTTGAGAGCCAGTTGCAGAAGACGCAAATAGATTGACTCAAACTAAGTTAGGGAAGTTTAGTCCAATGTTTGTATTGATTAGTCGTTCATATTTATGAAAATGATCATTATTTTTTGAATTTAAAATGTGGGATTTATGTACATATTTGGAGTGAACGCTACACACATTAGTGAAAAAACAACAAAATGAAAGCCATGCTCTCTTGAAGCACTCACCATTTGACAAATGTGTGACCATAATTATGTTAAGATGATTAAATTGTTTTAAATATTCAATTAAATTTAAAAAAAATTTGTCTATTTTTTTTTTTGAAGTAATTGGGCAAAAGCATTATATTATACATGTATATTTATTTTCTGTACATTTGGTGGTTTTATTGATCATTTAAAGATTTAGAAGTTTATATAAGAGTTACTGTTTTCTTGTTTGTCATTAGGGAAATCAATTTAGAGATTATGTTCAAAAGTGTAACAATTGTTCAAAATTTAACTATGAGTAATCAAATTAGATAACTATACAAATATTTTTGCATGTTGCATCAACAGAGGAAACAAACAATAATGACCAAAACCAAAATACAAAAGTTTTGAAACAATGTTAAGAAAAATGGAGAATTCATATGAGGGAGCTTGTGTCCCTAATAAACTAAGATGCAAAAGAAAATCAATAACCATAGGGAGACACTAATAGAGAACCTCGACATCAAGAAGATAGAGTGGTGTCCAAATTTATTGGTTGTTTTGCGTCCATGTTATGCCATTATGTTGATGTCATTGGCGATGAACCCATTTTTACTTTTGTTAAGTGGCCCTCCATGTCCAATAGTAGTAGCTTCAATTCGTCCAATCTATTTAGGAGATTGTCTTGAGCCTTGTTTCTGTCCACTAGCACTTTACCCAAGAGGAGTTTGATGTTCCAATAAAGATCCATGGTTGGAGATAATGGTTTTGTCTCCCCCTGGTGTTTCTAGTATTAGGAATTCATGGTGTCACCCCCTCCAGGACCTCCAAATCTAAAATTTGTTAACGCTCCTAGCAAATTTCCTCCTTTACATCGTGAATTTCCTCCTGGATTAGCACCAAATTGTGTTCCTAGTAGTGTTGTGTCGAAGACTTTTCCCAAAAGCAAGCCTGAGAGTTAAACACTTAGCCATGGTCACCTCCTATACTTTTGCGATGAACCCATTGTCTTGTAATGATGACTAGGGATGGAGGAGCATTTACGAATGAGAGAGGACACTGAGTTGAGGGGTTGAGAAAATAACAACTCCAAAGGATGAGGGATGTCACCTCCACAAGCCTAATCGAGGTAGCCAAGCCAATGAACCTCTTGCCTATGTTAGACAATGCCAGTGTAGCACAGGGAAAAGCAAACAATGGATACACATAAAGAAAGGAGTTATACAGAGGCTAGTGACTAATTCATTATCGGTTGGGGAAGATTATAGAGGATGGAGTGACCTACATAGAGGAGTCTCGACTCCTCGAGCTTAAGGGAGGCCCAACCAACAATAAAGTTGTTAACCCATGTCTCAATCCTAAGAGCTCACGATGCCACACTGGTGTTCATATGAGGGTTATGTCACATGGTTTGTGTTTGAATTTGAGTTCGACAATGGTTAACTTCGATTTGAATTCAAATTTTTCGATGAAGGTTGAACGAGGTTTGCCATTAAATTCAACTATATTCAATTGACAAATATATTAAATTAAATCACAAAAAATTCTATTATTTTTTTAATTCATTTGTCAAATAATATTTTAAACTTATATTATAATTTAAATAACTTATATAATAAATATTATAGTTATACCCACTTCATAAAATATGATATCAAGGAAACAACGTTTGAGCTATGTTAGATGGTTTGGGTTCGATTTTGGGTTCGAAAACAATTGAATTCAATTAAGGTTTGAATTTTCTAATGAGATTCAAATGAGGTTTGACTATATACAATGTTCATCTATATATATATATATATATTTCATTTTAAATTATATAAAATATGATATTTCATTTTTACACGTATTGTTAATAATAACAACAATCAAATGGCAGCAAGAAACAATTGCATGGTGAAAGAGACACTGAATCGAGCATTATGTTTATTTTATATACATTGTACACAAGGCGACAAACAAAATGGAGGGAAGCAATGAGGGATAGTTGAGTGGATGCCTGAGCCTCAAGCATTTGTAGTATAGTTGTAAGTTGTAACAACTGTAATGGTGAGGGATGCCCAAGGGTCGAGATAAAAAAGAAATTCATATGCCAAAGAGGAAGGTTGAAAATGAGATGTGTACTCACAAGCTAGAAAATGAGACACGTGTTGTGTTCCCTTTATATATATATATATATTTATTTATTTTTTTTTTAATAAAAATAAATAAACCCTAAATTAGAATTGATGTTGAACCTAAAGAGAAATTTGATTAAATTTTCCTTGAGCTTTGAATTCATTCAGGTTCATTATTAGTTTGTCTTTGAGGTTTGACAAACCTAATCGAACCTCAAATTTTTTTGGGGTTTGCTGAATTCCGACCCTGAAGGTTTAGGTTCAGTGAACCCTGTTACTTACCTTTTGAGTTATTCTTTTTTTCAACCCACATAAATTAATTAATTATTGTAAATCCAAAAAAAACCATTGCCATAAAATCCATACATTATAAGGGAATCACTACCCACATACCTTATCAACAACAAGTGAATGATAAGATTAAGTGTGTTGAGAATAGCAACAAGAAATGCTAAAAATAACATTAAGTATATTCCAATTTTAGTTTGTCCTTGAATTAAAATTCGAATTTAGTCTCACGAGCTACTTGAAAAATAATTAATTAATTCATTATGGATTAATTATTTGGAGAAATTCAAGCTAGAAGTCTTTGTGAAGTCATGCAAAAGGTATCCCTTTGATTGAGGAGATTATCCCTTAATTAAGGAGATAAGGATGAGTTGTATTTGAGTTGTAATTATTTAGCTCAGTTAACTGAGTTAAGTCCAGTTAAATTAGTTCCAAACATTTTGAGGAACTAAATGTGAGTTCAGTCAGTTAATGCATGCATGCATGCAACTAGTGTACACCAGATAACTGAAGATTCTCTCATAAATAAGTTCTCTCATAAATAAGTCATGCATGTCAGTTCAGACAAAGACGCAGTTGAGATTAAAGATAGGGACAGTGTACTATTAGTTGGAGGAATTTTCCTATAAAGGAAACTCATCGATGTAGAAGGAACAAGGTTCCTTGAGGATTGCACAATTTTACACGATGTGAGATCAGTGTGAGTGATCAGTGTTACATTGGGTAACAATAGGATCACCTAGGAGAAACAACACAAGGAAATAGGAGGCTTGCAGGGTAGAGAAGAAAGTTTGTGAGAAGCCTTGTTTGCCTATGAGCATCCAAGGAGATTGTACTGAGAGTTGGCTAGCTGTGAGAGATAAAGCTTTGTGTAATCTTGATGTATTTCCACCTTGTATGATAATACAGATAGTGGGGTTTTTCAGCTGAGGCTTTCACCAGAGTATTCTTCTGTGTTTCATGTGTATTGATTCTTCTTCTCTGTTATATGTGTTCTGCTTGACCTTGCTCAAATTGATTAAGCTTCTACAAGTTTGATAGTAGAAGTAGATTATAGTATTTTGATTTGGTATATTGCATTATCGAGTTAATCTACAATCAGATTTTCTACATAGATCTCAGAGATAGATTTGTAGAGAATTTGCAGGAAATTCTACAAAGTGAATCTGACAATGTTGAGGGGACAAATCAGATTGGAGGGAAAATGAATATTTAATAGTGGGACAAATTTGGTTCAAGGAGTAACACATTCCAACCCAAAGGCACTCTACCTAGCCATTGAAGCAAAAAACTACTCTATCGTGTTTATATTAATATAAATGTAATGACATAATGTGGTGACTTCAGTAGAGCAAAGATTAAAAGTTACAATAAATAAAGAAATTAGAATACTATGTCATATTTATTTGTAGATTAACACGATACATTCGACTACTGCATCATTTGACCATCAAAGCAGCAGCACACATACCACGGTGTTGGTGAATAATGTTAGTATAGCATTTAATATTGAACAAGCAAAGGGTATTTGATCGATAGAGAGTACATATGCAAACAAAGGGAATTTTAAATGTGAATAGAGGGCATATATGACATATGCAAATGGAGGCCAAGGAACAAATTGAATGAACTGAATTCTACAAACTAAATGAGTGCTAAATGAACATATGGTTGGGGGACATCGACATACTACCCATTTCTATTGCTCAACCTTGACATGCAATGTACTGCGATTAAGCATAAACGAACCTGGATGAATCAAAACGAATTTGATTAACTTTTTTTGAGGTTCATTGAATTTTGAACCTTAAGGTTCAAATTCAACGAACCTTGTGACATTGTATGAGGGCATTCACCTCCATAAGGAGAGTGAATGCATGGGTGTTGGGTGGCATACCGAGGGGCGACAAGTAATGCCAGATGTCCTAAATCCTCATTAACATTAACTTAGTCACCTTGAGTTGACACCTCGATCACCTCGATTAGGGATATTGATATACAAAATTAATAGTGTATATGTGTAGGGGTTAGATGTAATGTAAGAAAGATTGTATGTCAACATTTTTAATGTTGACTTTATTATAACTAATAATAATAATAGTAATAATAACTTATAAAAAAAAACACAAAAACAACACAATCTTCCCTGTTCTTATTAGTCCTTCTTAGTGCAATAAACTGGTTTGAGCTAAGTAATAAAAATATTAAAATTTAATTTGTTATATTTTAATTTTTTTTTTATTAATAAAATTAAGAATCCATCTTTTAGATAAAAGAAAACATCATAATCCATGGGCCAATACCCACAATTTATCAATACATGGGTCATCTAGGGTTTAATGATTATGTTATGGATCTAAGCTTTTAATTATTTCTGTTACATATACCATGGGCCAATACCATGGAATTATCAATACCACATGCCCAAAATTCATAACTCATTTCACAATTAAAATATTTTATAAATATTTTATTTTATGATTTTTTTAAAATTAAATCTAAAAACAAAAAGACAATAATTACTTTTAGGATATATCTAAACCCTCCACCCTCATGACTAATAAAAATATTCCCATAGAGATTAAATCAAGGTTTTATTAAAATTAAAAATGGGAATACTTTTATATATACATATGTGAAATTTATATAATATAAATATTATTACAAGGAACTTGGATAGACTCACAATGATCCATGAAAGGCAGTGAATGATTCTTTTAAGTTTTTTATTATTATACTTTTTTTGACATGATTGATCCAAAATATAGGTTTAATATTTTACAACCAATTATGTTTTTTTAATTTAGATACTTTCTTAAATACAATACAATTGGATAGGATTTAAGAGAGAGAGAGAGAAAGAGAGAGAGAGTAAGTGAGATGGAGGGTGAATAAAGTGGGGGAGAGAGACAAAGGTGAGAGAGAAAGAGGGAGAGAGGAAGGAAGAGAGAGGGGGAAGGGGGGTGGGCAGAGGGGGGAGAGAAGGGCAGGGGCGGTGTGGGAGGGTGTTTGTGGGGTGGAGAGGGAACAAAGACATTGAGAGATAGACGAGGAGAAAGAGGTGGAATGAAGGGAGAGATGAAGGTGGAATGAGTTAGAGAGGAGACAAGGGAAGAGGGAGAAAAGGAGAGGATAGAGATAGGGAAAGAAGGGAAAGAGAGAGAGGGGGGGACATATATATGGATGCGGGAGAGGGGGGAGAGATAGAGGGAGGTAGGAGAGAAATAGAGAGAGAGGAAGGAAGAGAGAGAAGGAGAAAGAGGTGGAGTTGGAGGGGGTGAGAGGGAGGGAATAAGAAAGAAAAATAGAGAAAGGCAGAGAGGGAGAGGGAGAGGGAGTAACAATGATAGAGGAAAGATAGTGCATGATTATTTTAAGTTTTTTATCATCGTATTTTCTTTGACATAATTGATCCAAAATATAGGTTTAATATTTTACAAGGAATTATACCTTCTTAATTTAGATACTTTCTTAAATACAATATAATGGGATTGGATTTAAGAGAGAGAGAGAGAAAGAGAGAGAGAGAGAGAGGCGGAGAGAGTGGGGGAGAGAGACATGATAGAGTAGGGGAGAGAGAAAGGTGGGAGAGAGTGGGAGAGAGGAAGGAAAAGAGAGAGGGGGGAGAGAGGAAGGAAAAGAGAGAGAATGGGGGAGAGAGAAGGAGAGAGGGAGGGAGAGAGATATTTTTTAGTTTCGTACTGTTACTTACTTACAACTAGCCTAGATCCATATTAACCCTAGATCTATCAAACATCTAGAGGGATCAAATCCATTGAGGTGCAAACCTCTTTTTTTAGTGAAAAACTTGAGGAAAGGTTTTCACCTTGAGAGATTCGATCCCTTTGAGCGCTTGATAGATCTGAGGTTAAGATGGATCTAGGCTCGTAGATATTTAAATAAACAAATATATAAAGTAATTTTTGGGGTTATTAACATATAATGTAAATATAATTTTCCATAAGTTGCTTTTGTATGTAATGTTTTATGAATAAAAACATTGAATTTCCAAATATTGGCTTAAACATACTATAACTAATGTTATATTAGAAAATAATAGAAAAAATTAGTTAAACTTCCTTATTATTAAGGAAAGATGTCATGGGTTGCTTTTTTTTATTTTTTATTTTTTATTTTTTTTTTTTTTTCGAAGAAAAAATCTGTAACCTTTTATTAAAAATGAAAAGTTACAATTGCAGATGCATGATGCATTTCCATAAGCTGCCCAATGGGCTCGAGTGCCATGGCACCCTTCGCAACGTTACAAAACTAACGTGCAAAAAAAGATTAGAAAAGAAGAAAGAGAGAGAGGAGAGGAGTGAAAGAAAAAGAAAAACTGAAAATCTTATATGAGTAAGACTCACGCTTCAGGTTTTCCTTCCTTTTTTCTTTTCGACCTTTCGCCACTCTCCTTGAGTGGGCTCGATCGAGACTATGACTAGTTGTGTTTCTGCTTTCTGTGTGCCTAAGTCCTTGTCTGAATCTGATGTGTCTGATTGATGGTGCCGCTTTATCCCTCCCATGATCTAGTCATCAGTAGTCTTCTCTGCCTAATTTGGGTAAAGCTGTGATGCATTGATGTCTGATGTGGTTCCCTTCTGATTTCCCATTTCTTGGGAGACCTCCACTTTCTCTGTGGTGGTATCTTCCTCTTCGGCTTCTGATTCTTCATCTTCTGAGATCGGAGTGGAAAAATGCCATCCTTTCTTCTGTTTTCCTTTCTGCTTCCTTTTGCTATTTACTTTTTTAGCTTCTGGACATGTGCTTTGCAGGTGCCCTGTTTGTCTACAGAGTCTGCACCTAAAAGCAGTATTTTCGTAGTCTAAAACTTGCAACCAGTTTTGTTGTTTGTAGATCAGCCTTATGTTGTCTGGTAGCCCTTTACTTAGATCCACTTCCACACAAATTCGTGCAAAAGTGAAAATCCTTTCATCAATCCTTTCCGTATCTGTTTTAATGTATTTCCCTATGCTGTTCCCGATTCCTTCTAATACTCGTTCGCTCCAGAAATGTAGGGGAAGGTTGTGTAGACGGACCTAGACCGGCATTTTTGAGACTGTCATTTTGTTTGGATCGAAGTCTGTAAACCATGGGGTCATGAACAGCCCCGCCGTTCCCCAAAACCAAGGCCCAGCATTGATGATTGTATCTCCGGCTTCCCTGGATGCAAATCTGACTATGAAGAACCCTTTGGAGCATAAGTGTATCTCGCATTCCATGGTCCAATTGACAAAGATCCAATGAAATAGCTTCATAGGTGTTGGCCAAAAGCTGTTGAATCGGCATATTAGGGCTTGCGATTCATATGTCTCAACAGAGTTATCCAACCCTGTGGAATCAAGGTTAAGGGCTGGAGTTTGCCCTAGCTGGTCTATTATGTATGGCTGGGGTGTGTATCCACCTTGATCTGGGGAGGATCCCGATTCTCTGTTGCCTTGGAGAATATTTTTATAGGATGGAGCTCCTTTAGATTTATGCTGGGGTGCTATTTTCCCTTTTCCCCCTCCTGTGCTGCTTGGCTGTCCCTGGGATGGTGCCCCTCCTCTCAGCCTGAGATTCAAGGCAATGGTTTCTCTTGGGCTGATCTCGTAGCTTCCCAAGGTTCTGTTGTCCTGGAGAGACCACCTGCCACTGACTAAGTGTTGGATCTGGCCAGGATAGCCAGTCTGAGCACATATTTCTTGTTTTAACAGCGAAACATAGCTATCTCCACTTACCCAGATTAAGATAGATTTCTTTTCAGGGGTTTTAATGAAAATCTGGAAACGATTATTGGTTACCTGATGTCTGCTGTTTATCTGAGCTCTTCCTGAACCGGTGTCTGTGTTGGTTGCCAGATGGTCCAGCTGTGTGTGTTCTTCCAGGTCGTGCCTCTTATTGGGTCGATCTGCCTTCAGGGAAGCGTGCCCTCTGCTCATTTGATGGCTAATCCGGCCGATCTGATTCCTTAGTTCTGAATAGACTTGTAACTTGCTCGGATCTATTAGATCCAGCCTGGATCTGTGAAATTTGAGCCGAGCATTTGTGAGGTGGGTTGGATCTGCTACATGTAGTCCCCCATCTTTACATGCAAGGTATGGCAATGGGGCGGTTGGCATGAAGACCGGCCTACTGGCTAGATCTGCGTAGATCGGCCCAAGCCCTAATGATTCTCCGCCCCCGAGTAGGATTCTGAGCGAAAAAGGAAAGATTGTTTGCCGATCTCTGTCCTCGCTCGGCTTCTCGGTCTCTTCCTTCCGATCTACCTTTGTTTTGTTCAAGCCTTCCAATATATCTACTGTACCTAGAGCATCGTGATCTTTCCTGGCGCTGGACTGAGTGAAAGCGTCCTTGCAGGTTATTCGAAGGGGTTTCGGAGGTTTCGTCACCACGCGTTTGAGGCCAGTTCTGCGAAGGCCAGAGACTATGGCTGTCCCTTCTGCTTCGCCTCCAACATTCACCCAAACGATAGCCCCAATTCCGGCACAGGGAAAGCTCGCTGCCATCGCCATCTTCAATTCTCCCGTCTTAGAAACAACTTCGTCATGGGTTGCTTTTAGCTTAGTTTTTTGCTCTATTTCTATGTAGCCACGGGCTTGCTTATAGTTTGAGTATGCAAGATAAATATGTAGATCATATATTTCTTCTTGGAGGGAGTTATACTTATCATCTAATAATTGGAAGATATTTTAAATGTGCTTTAGGAGAGGGCTATCTTGCTTAATGCTATTATCTATAATACAAGAAATCATCTCCTTAGTATATATATTGAGCAATCATCTCCTAGGTATGCTAGTATATATATTAGGCAATCACCTCCTAGATATGCTAATGTAGGTCCACATTATTTTTATTCCTAATTCCATTGTGAGAGTTCCTCATGTTTATAATCAACTTCTCTCTCTCTATCCACACTCTAGCTCCTACTGGTGTTGGAAAATCTTGTCTTGAGTTCTTTTAGAGGTTGTATAATGGTTGGCTTGTGCCTAGACTGAAACCCCTTTATCAGAGGCCTAATATCCACTTATTGTTTATAGGGATGTGGAAGTATAAGGCTTTCCCCCTTCTACTCTAAACCTTTAGATTAGTCTTCTCTTGTGTATTCATTGAGGTGATGCATCCTCTATCTCCTCTATTTGGACCAGAAAGACACTTCACAAATACTTGCATGTAATGAAAGAGGAATTCAATGGAGTTACATGTTTTCCTTAATGATATAGCTATGATAACTTCTGAAATATTGGTCATTGACATCTTTTGCCTCACATAACATCTCTCAGCCATATGATGTAGGAAAACAAAAATGTTACAATATTATAAAAAAAAAAATTCAATCATATAAATTGCAAATATCATGTTAAATTTTAATAATGCACAATTTGATTAGAATGAAAATATTAAAGATTTTTAACTCCATATTTACATTAAAAAACATAATCCATTAATCCTATATAACAATTACAATTTAGCAATTTTTTTTTTAAATAAATAAAGAAATAAAAACATTTAAGTCTAAATTAGCAATTGATAGTAGTGAATTTTTAGTTGTTGGTCTTCTTCTAAGCAATTTTTTGTTCAGCTAATTTTTTTTTTTAAAACTACAATCACTGGTTTGAAAAACGTCAACAAATGAATTATGATGTGATTTTCACTAAAACCCTCTTTTCATTAAAAAATAATAATTTTAAATTATTAAATACTAATATTTATAATATTTTACAAATTTTTGAAAACACTATAATAAATTTTTCTCATATTAAAAATATGATTTACAATTTAAATTGTGATCTTGTGTTTCCAAATTTCGATGAAAACATCGAAAGATCGTGCAGTTACACAGCTGTCTGTCTCTAAACTAGGAGCATATGGAAAGAGAATTGTAAAAATTATCGAGGGACATTTAGACTTACCAAATTTCATGTATTCTTAATGATGTTATAATTTCATATAATCTTAATTATAAGATGGAATATTTAGATAAATTCTTTTAACTAAATCTGAAGTCACAAAGAACCAACATAATTTTTAAAAAATTATATAAATATATTTTTGTAAACATAATATATATGCTATTTGATTTAAAATTATTTTCAATATTTGAAACACTAATTGAATTTAAATTATATAAATATATTTTTGTAAATATAATATATATGCTATTTGATTTAAAAATATTTTCAATATTTGAAACATTAATAGAATGTATTTTGCATATAGAATGTAGTTTAGTTTGTATGAAGTATGTGATGTTTAAGTTTGTGAAGTATGTGTTATTGTTTTATTTTTTATATTATTATTATTATTATTATTTTTATTTATTTATTTGCTGGATAGGAATTTGTTAAATTTACACATTTATTTTGTAAATCTTGTATAATTTAAGTGTTTTTCCGTTTTTAAGGACATTGAATGTATTTTTCATTTAAAAATAGATTTTATATAACTACAATAACAAAAAAGATATTGTTGATCACAATTTTTTTTTATTATTTGCCAAAATCTTGCAAGAAATTTTTCTAGAAATCTTACTGTGGAGACTTTAAATCATTTTTTTTGATGGTGAAAATGGATTTGGCACCCACAAGGACCCTTGGCATGGAAAACCTGAAATTTGACAACTATAAAAGTTTCCGTTAGATTTTCTCAAACTCATGCCGGAATGTTTAATATTTTATGGGTTTGTAGCATGTTTAGACTAAGCCGAAAAAACACAATTCATCCAGAAATTGTTTTACCAAATTCCCACCAAAAACTCTAAAGAGTATGGTGTGTTAATTAAAATTCGGAGTATTATGGCATGTTTAGATTACGTGGAAAAAAACACAATTCATCCAAAAATTGTCTCACCAAATTCCCACCAAAAACTCAAAACAGTTTGGTGTAGAACAATGTAGTGCATTAATTAAATTTCCCACCAAAAACTCAAATAGTGTGGTGTAGAACAATGTAGTGCATTAATTAAATTAGTAACTCTAAAGAGTGTGGTGTATTAATTAAATTTTTGGGTACTGTTGTATGTTTAGATTACGTGGAAAAAAAATGCAATTCACCCAAAAAATTGTTTCACCAAATTCCAAAAAAAAAAAAAAACTCAAAACAGTGTGATGTAAAATCCTGTAATGTATTAATTAAATTAATGAGAAAGTAAATAAATTGGTTGTTTTAGTGAGACTTTTTGGAAGCTTTTTCTCCTAAGCAAAAATTTATTGAAATCACAAGCTTGATGGTAACCTATGCACAATCGAAGTGTCCTAGGTTTTTCACCTTGTTGAATCCATAGATACAATCAAAAAACCAATTTAAATAACCCAAATCAAGATTTCACATTAAATTTTTCTGCCAGATTTACAAAACTCCCAAAAATCGCATGAAGACAACTCCATAAAAATAGCAAACTTAAAAATAAATGAATTTTTGAATATTCACTATACATTCTGCCAATTATATTATTCCGCGTGGCCAGTAAACAAGTCAGGGTAATGGGTAACGGCCCTGCCATAGGGCATTAAATGCCTGCTTAGCTACATGCTCTATAACGCGATAACACGCGTGCGCGTTGAGTAGATAAATAAAAAATAATGCGCGTGTGTTATCACGTTATGGAGCATGCAGCTAAACGCGCGTGTGTTATCACGTTATGGAGCATGCAGCTAAACAGGCATTTAATGCCCTATAACAAGCCAGTTAGGGATTGCGACAAGTCAGCCCTAACTGAATTACACACATTACAAATAAGCGTGAGGAGGAACAATTCTAATTACGCTACTCAAGCCTGAGTAGAAACATATTACAAATAGCCCTGAGGAGGAACAATTCTAATTACGCTACTCAAGCCTTCTGTTGTGGGTTTATGAGAGAAAGAGCAGGTCCGAAATGAAGTGAAGCCTAGTTGAAGCAGCGTTCTGTGAAAAAGTTTCGACACATCTTTTGCCAAAGGTTTTGGCACATTTTATGGAAGATTTTTGGTCCTAGTTAGTGCCCAAGTCGACCACTGGGAGAAATACCTGTGGGCAACAGAAGAGGGTGGCGCTTTTCGTGAAGCAAGGGCCGGGACGAGCGCCCATGATCATTATTTTGCTGGGGTTGCCCACGTCGACCACCGGGAGAGATACGAGTGGCTTCTGGAAGACGTTGCGGTGATGAACCACGATCATCATTTCCCTGGGGCTGCCCAGGTCAACCACTGGGAGAAATACGAGCGACCGCTGGATGACGCAGCGGCAGCGAGGAGCCATGGCGTTGACGTTGACGTTTTTCCTGGGGCTGCCCACTTTCTCCAAACCTGTTTTCTGTGCAACCGTTCTCTCAGGCCCCACACGGATATTTACATGTACAGGTAAACATCCCTTACTTTTCTGCCTCTTTACATCTAAGCTGCGAAGGGTTATTGTTCCACGGGCAAAGATAAAGATGAAAAAATTTGTTGTTCCTTTAGTCCTTCAAGAGAAGACTTCGTTGACAGTAATTGTTCTTCAAGTTCCTTCTAGGTACATGACTCTCTGATCACTGTTCAAACACCTGACTGAAATTCCTTGAGCTCTCTTGGATTCTTCATTAAGACTCTGAAGTAACAATCTTTTCTCACTACCAAGAGAAACATTCTCTCTTTTCTGCTATTCATTTTCTTTCAACAGCTCCAGGTGCTTCTCCTCCAATTCTGTATATTTCTTGGCAAATTCTGCTTGCATTGATTCAAAATTAATCACCTGCTCTTCTTTTTCCTCAAGCTGCTTCTTAAGACTGGCATTCTCCACAAGAAAATGTTCAACTTCTCTTCCATTTTCTTTGCAGCTTCCCCTTGTTCGCTTCCTGCAATTTGGATATCGTTTCATCTTTTCCAGACATGGATATTTTGTCATCTTTATCTTTGCCCGTGGAAGAATAACCCTTCGCTGCCTCTTTACACGTACAGGTAGCCGCTATCTGAGGCCTCTTTACATCTGTTTGGATCGGCTTGTGAGACTAATGAATATTTTGTGTTTCCTTCAAATTTTTTTCCCACCAGCGACGCTGCGTTCTGCAGCGAAGAATGCAGGCGAGAGCAGATTGTGCTTGATGAAAGTAATTCAAACTGCTGCGCAGAGAAGAAGGAACCATTGTTGCCACTAACCATAGGCAGACCTCCGCGACCAACGTGTCCTAAGGACATTGGTAAATAAAAACAAAAACTGATACAAAATGAAAGTTCGGAATATTTTTAGGCCAAAGTTTGAATGTAATTGGAGTAGCATTTTAGTTTCATTTAGCATGGTGTTAATGCCCCCACACTTGAGAAATCCTAACTTGTATTCTCAATGTGGTTTGCTGTGCGTGCATGGATTATAGTAACAACAGTGATGTTATCTTTGGGAGTTATAATGACAATTTTGCATGTTATCTTTCGGAGTTATAATGACAATTTTGCATGTTTGGATTACAATGATAACAGTTATGTCATTTTTGATGGGTTCTCATATTTTAAAGATAGTGTAGTTTTTTTTCATCAAATAATTAAAGATATTGTAGCTTTTTCATCAAGTAATCAAAGAAAAATGTGTTTTTTTACTACTAGAATTTATTTTTTAAAATATATTTATTTTTCTTTTGATATCACTGTAAGTTCTATTTATTTTTCTATTGATATTATTTTAAGTTCTATTTATTTTTCTTTTGATACCATTTACTTTTTATTTATTTTTCTTTTAATGTTATTGTATTTTCTTTTAATATTATTGTATGGTTCTACTTATTTTAGTTTCATTTAGCATGGTGTTAATGCCCCCCACACTTGAGAAATCCTAACTTGTATTTTCAATGTGGTTTGCAGGTCATTATATGGAGCAAAGGAGTTATAAAGACAGCTTTGCCTGCATGGATTGCACTGATAGCAATGATGTTGTCTTTAGGAGTTATAATGACAGTTTTGCATCTATGGAGTATAGTGACAACAGTGATGTTACTTTTTGGAGTTATAAGGATAGTTTTGACTCTTTGGAGTTATAATGATAGTTTTGACTTTTGAGTTATAATGACAGTTTTGTATGTATGCATTACAATGATGATAGTTTTGACTTTTGAGTTATAATGACAGTTTTGTATGTATGCATTACAATGATAACAGTGATATTATTTTTGATGGGCTCTATTGATAATGTATTTTACTTACTGATATTTTAAAGATATTGTAGCTATTTTTTATTAAGTAATTAAAGAAAAATGTGTTATTTTTATTATGAGAATTCATTTTTTAAAATATATTTATTTTTCTTTTTCATATTATTTTAAGTTCTGTTTATTTTTATTTTAATGCTATTGTATCGTTTTATTTTTTTATATTATTGTATTGATCTAAATTTATGATTATACATAAATATTACATTTCAATATATTTGAGATTGTTGGACACCTAATCCTAAAGGGTTAGTGTGGAAGCCGAATGGACAAAGCAGTCCAAGGGACCTTGGGATGTGAATCCAACGGTCACCATATTGTACTATAAATGTACATCTTTTGTGAATAAAAATTGTACTACATGCTTTATCTTTCCTGATTGTTCTCCCTCACCATGTGTGTTTAACATGGTATCAGAGCCATGATGAGTGGCCTGTTTTCCCTGAGCAACTGATGTGAGTTGCCTTGAATAGTGCTGGCCCAGTCTTCATTACCTGAAGAACGCCTGCCTGCCTGCCTGCCTGAAGCTGCATACCTAATTTCTGAAGGAAACGCACAGATCCCAGTAATAGCAGTAACTCCTGCTGTCCACCTGAGCATTACTCTGACATCTCTGACATCGAAATGCCTGAAGAGCGTGCCTGAACACTGCCGCTGCCTGCATTGAAACGCCTGGAATTCTTTACGCTGTCAGCCTGGGATCCGCATAAAATTGGTAACGTATGGTTACTGGTTACTGTTATGAATGAATGTTTTAAAAACGTTGTCCGCTGCCTGTATTAAACGTTGTTCTCTGCATATAAAACGTTCCTGGAATCTTCTACACATAGTAACGCTCAGCGATGCCTCCCTGAGCCCTGTGCCAGCACTACCTGTCTAGTAGCTCTGTCACTTCTCTCTCACCGAAATTGGGTGTGATACTATTTCTAACGTCTCTGCCATACTCCTATTCACCTAGCCTCTGCCATTATTCTCTGCTTTTTGCATCGAATAGTTTGGTAAGCTGCTCCAGGCGTTGTAATGAAGTGAGCATGGACTGTGCATTTCCCAGAGTATGTGGTTGTTGAAGATTACACTCTGTTGGTGTGAGTGTGTATTATCTCTATAGTGCGGATTACAACTTCTCCTCAACCAAAGCCCGTGTTTGTCTCACACCACCGTTGAACTGTCTCACACCTTACCACTGCGGTATCTATGTAGGAGCGTATGCATAAGGAGTTCCATAAGGTTGAAGCAAGCAGAGTGATTAATTGATGGTATAGAATCATAGCCTGCCCACTTCCTGCATGCATGTTTTCTCTGCAAATGCCGGCTGGTCCCTAGCAGGGACATCTACATGTACGAGGGTGATAGTGCATTCTATAACATTGAATGTCGGCACCAGCAAATTGTTTTAGATGAATGGAAAGAGAAACTCTATGTGATCGCCATGAAAAAAGAATCTGTGCCCTCAAATCAGCATAAGAGCACTAGTAATTAGGATTCCCATTCTGAGACCACTGCAACAGCCTATCGCAGATGGTGTTTATGAGGACGCCAAGTAGTCGTTTATGTGCTCTCTATTATTGTTTATTTTCATTTGATAAGAATGGGTTCCGTGATCTAAAAGTTGTAGTAGGGATAAAAAATTAAGATCATGCAACCTTTATGTGATGTTGTTTATCAGACGCTTCTGTTGTTGATTGAATATGTAATGGCAGTTAACCTATTCTTTCAAAATTGAGTGTTATGGTTTTGGCATCGTAGCGTTGTGTTGAAGACCATGAAGTTATGCTGGTGTCGATTTTTGAAGAGATTTCAAAATAATTGATATTGGTTGCAGTATGTAAAATGAAACTTGCATTGAGAATTTAAGTCTTCTGGAAACACCGTTTGATGAACTATGTTCATTCCTGTCCAATTGCAGGGGTTTGTTATGCATTTAAATGTCACATTGTTGTTGTTTTCGCCTGGATCTCCCTACGAATCATTGTGAAATCAGTAAAGTGTTACTGTATGCTCGGGCGGCCATATAATATTTGCGGACTGGCTGGTTGGCAGTGAGAAGAACGTCGGAAGTCTGCCCCGGAGCAATCACGATTACATCTGTTTTGTATGGTTTGGTGTAGCAAGCATCTACCGCTGCAACTGTAAATTCGTGTGCCTTCAGATAGAGATTTTGTCTTTGTACACTCTTCTAAAAGACGAGCATAATTAGTGGGTATACATTCAAGAGCAGAAATGTTGCTACCAACATGACTGTAACGCTGAACAAACTGGTAGAAATATCTGTCATTCCAGAATTTGAAGCCTACAAACCTCGAAATGGGTAGTAAGTGTATGAATTTCATGTTTTCGAATCTCTTGTATCATTGCTTCCAATCAAATAGATGGTGCAAAGTTAGACAATCTAGAGCACCGCATATGGTAGAATGCTCGAAAACAAAGGTGCCAAACATGACAGAGACACTGTACAAAAACAACGTTTTTTAAATTTTGGAACAATACAAGCATTAAGAAATTGGAAGACCTCTCCTTTGTTTGGTGGAGGCATTGGTTTTTAAGGCGATTTACAATATTCAGGTTCCACATGTGGGTTTTCTCCAAAACAGAGGAGGGAAAAGAATTACCAAACAGAAGCAGTCTGCCTTACGCACACTAACCCCGATGATTTAAATCGATTTGATCAATCTGCTCCCATTTCCTGTTCTGGAATTGGGTTTTTATTAAACCATTTGAATGTGTTC